>JASSUY010022905.1:0-66326 GCA_032466535.1 Forpus xanthops
TAATTAAGCTTTTAATATTAAATACATTTTTGGGTTTTAGTTTTGGGTTTCTTTTTTTTTTCTTTTTTTCTCTTTCTTCCCCCCCCCCCCCCGAGTTGGTTTATATTTTGTAAACCCTGGCTACTGCTTTTCTGTTTTTCATCAGTAATACTTTTTTGGATTCTTTCAAGTTATGAAATGGCATTGCGTGCATTTTTTTTCTTGTGCCATATATTTTATTAGGACTGAATTCTGTGTTAAGGCTGGGAAAAAAAAGAAAAATGAAGCAAGGGACACATCCAAGTTTTTCTCTTAGATCCTCTAACCTTGTTATTATTTACCGAATGCTTTCAGGAAATTTTAGCAGAAAGATGCTGAAGTCCATCCTTAGGAGTATTACTCAAGTGCTGCTTCCATTGAACTGCAGGGACTTCGTATTGATGGTTTTTCCAGAGTGCTCTTTGGTAAAATAAGCATGCATACAGCTACTTGCTCTCTGCTTGATAAACTTTAGTTGTGTTTTACAAACTGTATTTTATTATATGATACTTGCTCAATCACTAGATGACAAAGAACACATTTTCTGTTCTATTTTATGTTTTCTTAAAATATTTTATATGGCTTATGTGAAAACTTCTTTGCCACAAGCTGTAGTATTACATTGATTGTCATTTTATTTAAATTTACACAAAATTGTAACAGTAATATCATAAAATCTTGGCATGTTTTATCCTAAAGATATAATATAAAAACTACAGCAAAAAAAAAAGAAGCCTAATATTGAAGGATAAAGCTTGAGCTGTAGTAGTGGGATATGCAATTGAGTTGAGCTGTATTGGATGCACAGTGAAATCTGAGACTTTCAGAAGTTCATTAGAAGAGAAATTGAACTCCACCCCAGTCAGTCCGGTTGCTTCATGGTAGAGCTAGGCCAGGAAAATAAATAATCTTTTTTAATTGATTCCTTTTTATTATTATTATTATTATTTTATTTTTAATTTTTCTTTCTTTTTTGATCTTAAGTCTTGGTACAAGTAAATGGTGGTTAAACAACTGAATGATTGACTCATGTTTTCTGAGCTACTGAAAAATGTAATTGGGATTTGTAGTTTATTTCACCAGGTTAATAATCCGCCTGTGTAACAGTTTATTTTACTTTCATGCTATAGTTTCTTCCAATTTCATTGACTAGACTTTGGATGAATAGGCTATGTTCATCCATCTCAAATGTATATACCTCACTGAGCCTCACTTGAAGGTCTGATTCACCTTCTGTATTTGCCCATCGTTTGTTGCTGGTTGGTAAGGAGTTATGAGTAAGCTGGGCTTCTACAGATGGATGACATCAGTCTGCATTGCTGCTTTTCAAATAATTCTATCATTTGAGGAGCTGCTGCTAATAGCAAAACCTCTCTCAAGAAATCCTGTATTTCTGCTTTATAATTGATAGGAAAGGGTTTGAAATATTGTAAACTTAACATTTAGAATTCAGAAGGCCTACAAGGTGTCTTTATTTATCTGCTTATTGATTCTATTTTTGTGTTTTCTTTGAGGTTTGGGGGTGGGTGGTGGCTTGTTAGGGATTGGGTGGTCTGGGCTATTTTTTTTCTTTTTTAAGTAATAGAATTTGCTGCATAAAAGTCAGAGCAAGACTGTAAAGAACAGATGAAGATTCATGAATCTCCACCATTTTGAAGTGCTTTCATAGCTGTTAATTATGTTTGATAGTTCTACAAAATGCTTTCATACGAATCTCTTTTTGCAATAAGGTGGCCTTCATAGCCTTGCATGCTTTCAGTATATAAGAAAAGGGGAAAAATGAGTGATGAGTATTAATTTCATTGTCCATCTCAAAGTCAAGTATGACTTTTATATGAAAAGACTCAGAAGCTAATTGTAGATCTAGTTCATAACACAGGCTTAACCTTTTCTTTCAGGGATCTTCCCATGTTATTATTGTTTATTGAAGATCATATTTAATAATTCTGCTGATTCCTTTCTTTCCATTTTCTCTTTTGCTTAACTTATTGACAGACTTGCCTTAAGTTTTATTGAAAGAGCTGCTTCCAGATATTTTCAATGTAACAACAGAAAGCTGGAAACAGATTGACTGGAACTGATGCAAAATGCTACCTCTATATAACCTGTAAAATATTAACATTCCCTCTGATGTTAAACAAAAGAAAGCATTTAATGTTTTGGAAACATCAGTAAGTTTGCTCTCCATTGAACAGATTTTCATGATTCTTGTTTTATGACTTGTCTGGTATAACTTGGGGCCTGACTCACACTAGAAATTTTGGAGGATCTTTATTCCCAATTTTTTTTGTTCTGCTTTGGTCCAGAAAACTGTCCATTGCATACTCAATTCTGTTTTATTTTTGGATGTATGCAGAAAAATGTGCATAAACATTGAATAGACTTCAGAAAAGAACAGCTGTTAACCTTGAATATTGTAGAAGTTTGTGGGTTTTTGTTTTTTTTTTTTTTTGGATGGTTTATTTTCTATTTATCTGCCATTACTGTCTCTGTGTGCAGGAAATACAAAATCCTTAAATTTGCAGAGGTTTTGTGGTTTTAATAGTGAGAGCATTTTGGTGTTAGTGTTTTGTTTGTTTTTTTTTTTTTTTTTCTATTTTTTCTTCTTTTCTTTTTTTTTTTTTCTTGTAATGTATTTTTCCTGGAATTGGAATGAATTCTAGCCACTGTATTTTCTTTAAAATGGTTGTTTATTTTTCTGTACTCAGAGGAGAGAGTTTGTTTAGAGCAGAACCACTGAAAGCAGGTTTGGGAGTAGAATTCTTACAGAGGTGTCAGCCGAAGGGAGTTTGCACAAATGATTCACCAAACGCCTTCCACCAGCAGGACAGACTTGGAATTGGCTTGGATTTTCCTCCATATTTGTATTCTATATTTCAGATTAAATAGAATTTAAAATTGAACAGGAATCAAAGCAAGCAAATCTGAAATAATATTTTGCATTTCCAGGGAATTCTACAAAAACTCAACTTGCACATGTCTGTCTTATGCTTTTATATGTATCTAGCATTTACTTATTGCTCTTTGTTTTGTTTTGGTAACGTTAAGTCAAAGGACTAGAAGTCAAAAGCTCTGGGGTTTATTTCTTGTCTCAGAAAATTGCTGGAGGTTGCCTTTTGGTAGTCACTTAACCACTTTCTGCTTTACTACAAAATGAAATTTTAAGCTCAGCAGGTTTTTGAAGAGTAGTTCATTAATTAAAAAAAAAAAAAAAAAACAAAAAAACCCCCACAAAACGCTTTGCGTTACTTGGCTGGCAGGTGCTGGAGAAATAGAAATTACATTTCTATGCTTTAAATACTGAAATGATCTAGTATTAGGGTTCTCATGTTGATTCTGCTCTCCTGTAAACTGTTAAAACATAAAAGACAAGAAAAAAAGTATTTTAAAAAGCTCTTGTTTTGTAACAGCTCTGTCTTTAACTTCTGGTAATGGCTATCTCTTGTCAACAGAGTGCAAATCAATTTCAAGGCTAAAGCCAAACTCTCTCATTTACATACTGTTAACTACTCTCTCTTTTCCTGTTAAACAGGAGGAAAAAGTCATTAGATATGAGGCAGCTGTCTTATTAATGGAGGGGTGGGGTAAAATATGAACAAAATTTCTTTTTCAGCATAGTCTTCTGAACAGCTTGTTCTTCCCAGCAAAGACGGTTGCAGAGCCCTGAGGTTTGTCCATTACTTGAGAGGCTTCTGCTTTTTTTCATTTATAAAATGTGTTTTCCTTGTCAAATATTACCAAAATGAAGAGCTATGCTTTACTTTCATTGCAACTAAATTCCCGTCAGGCCAGAGGTATCATATGAAATAGTGTAGCTGACAATTGCCATGCATACACATAGAGAAAAAAACTCTCTACCATGATATTACTTTATGATTAAAATTTTGTTACAAACCATGAATGAATTATGGAAGAGAAAGCTGGAAGAAATCACACTGATTAGCTGAAGGACTTGGACAAAATGGCATTTCTGAAACCTTTATATTTGAAAAGATTATTTACTGTCTGCTTACAGAAGATCTTAAGTCGTTTTGCAGAGGGAGTCAGTTTCCTGTTTAACACAGTGTTTTTGTAAGCTAATGAGGGCAAAGCATGAGCCATAGGCAATGGTGCTGTAATATTAGCTGTGACAGGGAGCTTGATCATAATTATCTTAACGAGGATAGGGTTAATTACAGTGGAAATGTAAAGTTTGTTCTGTTTGAATGAGGCAGCTCTGAATAGGTTGTGATGTTTTGTCGGTTTGATGTGACTTTGGAAATTGTGATGGAAGTCTCTTGGGAGCACTTGTTCTCCTCTGGGAGCAGAGTGTGAGGCCTGCAATGAGGTAACTGAGATGGTACCTGTGGGTGAGATAATGGGCAGCTTTCATGTCATTAGAGCAGGGAAAAGCCGCCTGCAATACACCTTAGTGATGTTTATTAGCCTTTTGGAACTTGGGAAAACAGCTGCTTGCCACTGCCCCTTCAGTGCTGGTTGTATTATGGTTGTGACATTGTGTGTTTTTTTTTAATATATCAATACAGGGAGACATTTTTTTCTTCTGTGAACTGTGAGAAAATAGTGCAGATTTAATTTCAAATTGATTGGGGAATTTCCCTGTTTATACATGTCTCTGAGGGTGTTTGTGTGTTTCTTGCTCTGCTGTGTATAAATATGCACTCCTCTTTTGTAATGGAAATACATGGAGTGCATTAATATAACTCACCCTCATTAAAAATAAAAATGTCATTATTTTGTACTGATTTCTACCTTGGCTTCCCAAAAATGCTTTCTATTTACTAGTTCATGATTACAGTCCTTTCTAATCCCCCATATGCAGACGGGAAATTGAGGCACACAGAAGTTATGGGACTTGCTGAAGTTCGTACCATAAAACCTATTGTGTGCGTTGCACTTAACTTTTAAATTGTGCAGTACAGCTGCTGGGCAATATTTCCTTGTATGTTGTTTTGGTAGAACTTGTTGCCTTGAATTTAGTAGCTAGTGTCACTAAATGATAACAAATGCATTTTTTCCCTTTTTGTTTCTTTACCAACAGTCTTAGCAATTTCGTTTTGGTGCAAGTTTTTTACTTTGGTCTAAGATGAAAAAAAAAAGAGAATTCTCTGAAAAACAAAATAACATATGGATGTAAATTTATGTTAATGGCTACACTCTCTCTGTACTATGGCAGCCCCTCCCATTTCCCTGGTCTCTGAATTTAGGCGATTAAATCACCAAGTGCACACTGCTCTGATGACATGAAAACAACAATTAATAAGCAACCCCCTGTGTAACACGGCTCCTTTTTAACTGAGCAGCTAATAACATTACATGGCAAAAATTATCAAAACCAGACAGGTGTAAGGAGATTTGCGCACAATTTTCTCTGCCTATCTATGAAATTAGTACCCTTGTGTTCAGCCCCGGCTTGTGAAAGAAAGGCTGTTTCAATAGGCAACTCCCTCTAGTGTTTCAAGGCCTTTTGTCCCACTTCATGGCTTGTCATTTTGTTTTATGCCTCCCCTGCAGCAGTTTTGGATGTGTGCTTTCTTCTCCTTGCCAATTGCCAACCATTTGCAGATTCTTATGATAAGAGTATTATATTTGCATAACATAACTCAGGAACAATGTGTATTTTGATGCTGACATTGACCAGAACCCAAGCAATGTTTTTTCACAAAGGACCTATTAACATCCCATAAGGCTCTGTGGTGTTGACAAGGAGGTGGCCTTCTCTGAACTCCTTTGGCAAGTCAAAGTCTTGCATTGAAATGTGAGGTTTGGAAATAATCCACTATTTATATAATAAAAGAGTATTTAAGGGGAATTTGCTAAACTAGGTTTGTAAAATAAACTGAAGTGAAAACTCATAACAGCTTGATAAACTCACTGCTACTTCCTCTGGGTTATTTTGCCTTTTAAAGGTACTTAGGGGAAAGCACTGTCTGAAATGCTTGCTGATCTCTCTTCTGATCTTGACTTTGGCAAAACCAAGTCAGTTGTGACCCCTTTGCTGAAATAGCTTAATGCGGGATTTCAGCACAGCTCTTAACCATGTACAGTTTATATAGGTTGAATTGAGTTCTTATAAAACAGCTTGTTAAAGGCAAATGCAAAAAGTGTGACTGTTACTGCGGTGTTTTTTTCAGTATAATGTTTGAAATTTACTCTTTTGTTCTTTCAGCTTCAGAAATTGCAGTGTCAATTCATTGTAATTATGTAGATATGCCATAGTGTGTAGGCATGGCAAATTTTCTTCAAGTCTGGCTGCCCAACATCAAAATGACATTAGTAACAGTTCTACCTCCCTTTCAGGATGCCAGGTCAATAGACTGGGAGTGCTTTGGAGGCCTTGGACTGAAATACACTGTTTCAGTGTTGTGCAAATGTTACTTGAATATTCATAGTTTAGTGTACAGTACCTAGTGTAAAGGTCATAGACTTGATTACTTTTGGTTGTTTGACCCCTCTAACTGTGATTTATAAGTAGTAAGTTGTATCTTCAAGAGCAGCATCCTGTTTTTTGGTGGGCAGATGAATGTTAAATTCTCTAATTTGAAACCCATATACTTTATATAATTTGTATGTTTCTCCAGTGATAGTGCTGGTAGGACTCTCTAACAGGGGCTTTGGCTGGATTTTGATCTTTGCAAAAAATGGAAGGGACAGAAAGGGGAAGGAAAACCCCTCAGTATAAATGTCATTTGAAGCTGAATAAATAGTGTAGACTGCATCTCCCTTATTCATCACATTTTATGAAACAGCCAGAAGATACAGTGATGATCTTCCCACTGGTAGGCATAGTAGATCAGCTGTCAAGTCATGCAATCTCAGCATATCTTTAGATGTCTGGTAGGTGAATGAGCTGTGAATGTGTGTCTGTGCTATTGCTCAGTATACCATGCGTCTTAGTTGATAAATGTGTTTTTTTTTGTTTTTTTTTTTTTTTTTTTTTTTTTTTTTTTGTGTTTTTTTTTTTTTTTTTTGTTTTGTTTTTTTTTTTTTTTCCTGTTGGAATGTGCAAGCATTAAGAATTCAGTTTGGAATAGATGCCTTAACAAGGTACCAAAGTGTTCTTTTCATTTTTTAACCTGTACTTTGCTATCAGAGGAACGAATACGTCCAGAATGTTTATTTACAAGCCATCATCTGCGCTTCCATTTTGTGAAATGCTCCTTTTTAAAGCTGCTCTTTGCAGTCTGACGTGTGGCTAGTCAGTGGGACAGTATGTTCCAAAAAGAAAGCAAATGCCTTTTCTGTCTGGAGTAATTCTGCATTTTATTTTGTAGAGAACATTTTACTTTGTTTGCAGGGACTCAAGAAGCAAATTAAGTGGTTAATAAAAAGAAAAAAAAAATTTCCATTTCCTTTTGTTGCATGTAAGGTAACTGCTAAGAAATAATACTTGAAGTTGTATTTATTATTGTTAGCAGGGTATGATATTTCTTGGCAGAAATGATGGATGACAACTTAAATTTGTGTCCAGGGAATGAAGGTGAACTGTGACAGAGTTATTTATCTTGGGAATGGAGGTTAGGGTCAGGCGAGGCTGGGTGCCTCAAGGCACAAGACATTGACAAATTCATCCTGCAGGCCCCATATCTGAAGCCTTTTGTTTTGGATCCTGGCTACTCACTAAGTGACCCCCATCCTTCATCCTGCCAGTATGTGAAGGATGTGTTGCAGTGCCAGCACTCCCCTTGCCACTAATGCTTGTCATTCACTCTTCTGACAGGCCCAAACCAAAACGATTCCCACTCCTGAAAGGGAAGGTTAAAATATTTATTTCAGCTCATAATGGCCTCCCTGATTTAGTGGAGTATCATTTTTCCTGTTGCCTCTGTCGTTTGCAGGTCACTAAAAGGACTGAAAACATTCAGTTACTTGGAAGAGCTGATCTTGGACAACAATCTACTCGGAAATGACCTTCTGTTACCCAAGTTACCCCACCTCCATACCTTGACGCTCAACAAGAACCAAATATCCTTTCAAAGAAGTACCTGCAAAATGTCAAATGAGTTTTATGTGTCAGCCAAATTAAAGCATGTGAAATATAGTTCATGTGCAGACAAAGCATTCTCTCACTTGGCACCTGGAATACTTCATAGTAATTTATTATAGGTCATTCATAAATGAAATGCACCATTATATCTTCCTGTTGCTCCATTTTAGTGAGAGATCTAAGTTATGGCTCTGAAGAAATCTTTCTAATAGATAAAATAGAGAAAGAAAATAATGTCAGCACTACCAGTGTGCCGCAGTTCCTGTATTTGCTTGGGGTTCTGTTGCAGGCTGACCTCTAGTGGAATAGCGAGTGCAGTGAAAAGCTATTAAGTTCTCATACTTTATACAGCTCTTAAAACGTTAAAGTAAAATAAAGTAATAGTGAAAACTCCACAAACAATAAGAAATATATACCTTTCTCTATTTTAATGAAGGTGGTAATATACACGATTTGGTAACTGCTGTGCAACTGCAACTGTAAAAGCAAGTCACTGTATTCTTGGTGTTCCAAATTTGTATAAAGTAATATAAAATGCTGTCCAAATCAAGATCTTGATACACTATCGTATTTAGATGGGTGGTTAAGGCCATTTATAAGCAGTCAGTCACTTCTTCCTATGCCCAAAGTTAGTGCTTGTTTAAGTTTATTCAGAATAAATATTTCAGTATTTGCCTAAGTACTCTGCTGAGTCAGAACCCCCAGTCTGTAAGCTTATAGATAATGGTCTCTAAAAACTAATTATCTGCAAGGGTCGGGCATGGAATTGATTATTAAATAATTTCCCATACTTTGACCCTTCTGGAGATTTGTGTAATACATGGTTTTACAAAAGTGAAGGGTGATCAAATTGTTGCCAAAAGACCAGCTGAGGCCTGCAGTCTTAGAGCACAGACTATGAAAGCCTTTTCCTTGTAATTGCATCGTAAGGATAAGGCTGCTCAACTGCAGGCTTTTATTACAGACAATGTAAACAGAGAGCAATTTACCTCCTACTAGAGCAGAATCCTCCTACTGAGGAGAATAAAAATAACTGCAGATTCTATGATTCCTGCACTTATTTTTTCACTCTATAAGTAAATAGAAATCCACAGAGTAACTTTTATTCTCAGCCCCCTGGAAAATTGCCAAGAGTCTCTCTTAAGCAGTAATGATCATTAATGTACTAGGTATTTGGATAGATTTCTGGTTAATGCCAGTATTCTGTGGGTTGGGTTCAAGTAACTACTTTTATTGTTTATTTTATTGTTTTCTGCCATGGTAAAATCTGAACTGATAAAGAATGTAGAGGAACATTTTTGCTGATGTTATGTGTGGTGGTATGTCTGGTGCATCATATCTCTTCCTACAAAGCCTGAAACGTAAATTTGGCCATAAGACCCATGATCATGTGAGTATATTTGTTGTTTGAGGGGGTGTCAAGGATGAGCTTTGCATTTGCCAAAAGCAGGCAGGTGTATTCAATAAGAACTCTGTGAACAAAATCAGAGGGGAAAAAAATATCCTGTCAGTAGTATTCTTTAAAAAGTTCCTGCTGGTATCACAGACATACTTAAAATACTGTTGTCAAGTGACTAGGCTCTCAAAGGCAATGATAATTTGATAAGAAGGATTTGATCTATTCTGGGATTTTATACTTTTTTTTTTATTCAATCTTGAAGCTATGAAGTTAGAGCTTTGAGGCTATTGAGCTATCTGAGTTCTAGAAATAATGTATGCATTTTGTAGTGTGCTGACAATAATTTAATAGAGGTGTTACAGAAATGCTTGTAAAACACCTAATGTATGTGAACTACCCAGAGAAGAAAAAATAGCCATTATCCATCATTAATATTTTGAGCCACAGGGAGTAGTGATCTCTTGTAGGAAAGATGCAGCAATCTTCAGAAGCAAGGAGACCTTCCACATTCCTCTTTTCAGTGTGTATACCTATTTGAAAAAGGTCTCTTTTGAGCTTGAACCACTTCTTTTAATGAATGCTTTCTCTATAGAATTCTTTGAAAAATGTTCAAATAAAAATGTGCATTTAATAGAAGAATGAAATGCATCACAGGAAAGATTGTTTAGGATATGTCAGTTGCACTACAGGAAGGACACAGGGGAGCATAGAATACTCATCTGAAACAAAACTTCAACTGGTGGAATATTACCATGTATTCATAAATGTCTATAATATATATACATATGGACAGAGAGATATGAAAACAATCAAAAAGAAAAACTGACCCCTGTGAAAACTGGAATAACATGTAAACTTTAAAATTCACATGAGTATCTCTTATTAGTGTGGTGTTCTTTGCTATTTCTCATTTTAGTTTGGCTTAATTTTGATCTAGATCCTGCTTTGATAGCTTTGATACATGATTCACTTATTGTGTGACATTGTATGTATAATAACATTTGGTCCCTCCTGACATAATGTCTGGATACATTCTGCAAATGTGAAAGCTTATCTCTATATCAAGTAAGTACTTAGAACAATCATCTGATATTTTTTTCTTCAAATACTCCTTTAAGTATTTCAGTCACAGTTAAGCCACTACCATTTTTCTACTAGAAGTGGAAGAAACAAATTTGAATATTAGTGTTTTAAATACAGTTTTCTAGTGTTACACCTCAACTTTTCTGTGATATGTAACCTGTTAACAATATTTTAAAATGCAATCCATATAGCTGTAATACAGAAAGGATAATTATCGATATTGTATAGTACTGGATTACATTTCCCTAACAAGTTTTTTTTTCACTTGTACTCTATGTTTCTACAAAAGTCTGATTTACTTTTGGAAAACACATCATCTTCGTTCCTCTATCAGACACAATGGGTGGCAGAAAGCAATACAGACATGCTGGAAAGAAGGGATATTATCCAGAGGGACCTTGACAGTCTTGAGAGGTGGGCCAGTGCAAACCTCATGAAGTTCAACAAGGCCAAGTGCAAGGTCCTTCATCTGGATCAGGGCAATCCCAAGCACAAATAGAGGCTGGGCAGAGATTAGATTGAAAGCAGTCCTGCCAAGAAAGTTTTGGGGGTGTTGGTAGATAAGAAGCTTGACATGAGCTGGCAGTGTGTGCTTGCAGCCCAGTAACCAACCATATGCTGGGGTGCATCAAAAGGACAGTGACCAGCAGGTCGAAGGAAGTAATTCTCCCCCTGTACTCCCTTCTTGTGGAACTCCACCTGGTATACTGAATCCAGCTCTGGTGCCCCCAAAACAAGAGGGACATGGAACTGTTGGAACGAGTCCAGAGGAGGGCCACAAAGATGCTCAGAGGACTGGAGCACCTCTCCTGTGAAGATGAGCTGGGGGAGATAGGGTTGTTCAGCCTGCAGAAGAGAAGGCTACATGGAGACCTTATAGGAGCCTTCCAGTACCTAAAGGGGGCCTAAAAAAATAGGGAGAGGGACTTTTTACAAGAGCATGTAGTGACAGAACAAGGGGGATTGGCTTTAAGCTGACAGATGGAAGATTTAGATTAGGTGTTAGGAAGAAGTTGTTTTATTATGAGGGTGGTTAGGCACTGGCAGAGGTTGCCCAGAGAAGGTGTGGATGCCCCATCCCTGGCATTGTTCAAGGCCAGGTTGGATGGGGCTTGGAGCAACCTGGTCTAGCGAAAGGTACCCCTGCCCATGGCAGGGGGGTTGGGACTACTTGATGTTTAAGGTCCCTTACAACCCAAACCATTCTGATTCTGTGGTAAGATGGGTGGTAGATAGGAAGTTGGTTTTGGAAGAGCACTCATCACTGCACTCACCTGTGCTTGTAGGGGTAAGCCTCATTTCTCCTTTTCACTGTGTTGACTAGATACTAAGAATCAGTCACAGAACTTCTAAATAGATTTATTCCTCTGTGTGTCTTACATCAGTGTGAAGTTTCATGACTTTTCACTGTGCTCGCTGTGGCTGGTGTTATGGTTGGATTGTACAGGTAGGCATTTCAATTTCCTTTACACTTCAGTCTTTTTAGTGTTTGGTAAAACTACTCAAAAGGGTAGCAGTTATAATTTGTCAAATATATATACATGTATGCTCAAAGTTAGATGGTATTCACTGACTCACTACAAAGTAGACGAGCCTGATAATGAATGAGATCTGTGATTCTCTGAAGTGAAAGTCCTCTTGCTTTACTTAGTCCAGTGGGTTGGTCGTCCATTAAAGATACATTCTATATACTTCTGAAGAACTGGTGCCAAAATTAGTTTACAATAAAAGTATTGAACATGGATTTAGAATTTGGGTATTGAATCTAGGTCTAGGTTTTGCATGGTTTAGAAGAAACCCAAAATTAGAGCTGGGAAGAATGTCCTTAGTGGTATATATGTTACTTATGGCAAGATAAGTTATCAGTATGGTTCAGATCTAAGGTTTATGGTTCAGATCTAAGGTTTATGTGTTCTTGAGCCTTTGAAAACAGGATGGATAGAGTACCTTAACTGAAGAATATGCCAATAAGTATTTGTGGTATAATCTGTGTTCACAGACTATTCATCACAATGCCTAACAGTTACAGTTTTATTTAACCCCCAAACTGTAGGCTGTAGCTCATTTTGCCTTTGTGCTTGTTCCTACGTTGTCTTGAAGAGCTTGAAGACCTAGAAGTCCCAGTCTGACCAGAATCTCATTAGGTTAAATGCTCAAGACTTGATGTTTAGGTTGAATGAGTAAGTTCAAGACATAAATTTTCTCCTGTTACGTACAGTTCTCTATCTCCACTAAACAAAGATGTAAGCTGAAATGCTCAGTTATTATACACATGCACACACACACACACACAGGAGTCTTTCTGTATGTATGTCTGAGGTTTTCATGCCATGGTTGTGGATTTGGCTAAATCTGAGTGTGGCTTGTTGGACAGCTGCAGGACCTGATGAGCCGAAAATCTTTCTTCTAGAATAAAATGCACCTGAAGTTAAATTAAGTAATGTAAATGTTTAATGCCAAATGCCACACATGTGTGGAAGAGGGAGGTAATTTTCAGTCCAGGCGATTCCTTATTCTGTTCTACAGCAATGCTTCAATGGTTGAACTCCATATATCATAACTTTAGGAAAAAACTGTGAGCAGCTGCTTTATTCTTGATCATTCCTGTGCTGCTTTGGGAACCTTAAACAATATTTGGACAGAATAGTGTTAAAAAAAAAAAAAAGTAAAAATCCAAACAAAAAAAAAAAAAAAAATCTTGAAAAAAAGGGACATATGATTTCAGGATAGAAGTCTCTAGTCAACCAGAAATATGATTTGATTACAAGAGTAGAAATATATCTCCTTTTTCTCACATTTGTGTACTTAAGAGTGTTGAAACCTTGTCTTCAAACCTGCAGCTTTGGAACCACAGGCCTTCTGAAATACCCCTAAATGTACTGGCAACTTTGGCTACACATAGAAAACTAATGCTGCTCCAGCAAGCAGAATGGGATTTCTTTTTCCCCAAGTATTCAGTATGCAGGAAGCTCTCCATGAGATATATGGACTTAGTTAATTGCAGCCCGTACTGCACCTTTTCTTTCTTGAGCAAAATGGTTTTAAAATCAGTGAACAAGTCCTTATCTCAAGGCCTTATCTCCCTACCAGAAAGGTTTCAGGCCACAACGTGGCATACAAATGACTGTGCGTGACATCCTATTGCACATAGAGAAGGGGAAAATGTATACTTGCATATTGCAAGCTATTTCTGTGGGTAGCCAACCTTGAAGACCTAGCACATTCTAATGGAAAAGCATTCAGGTGGCAAAGATCTTTTCACACTGCATTCAGAGGAGAATTGGTAACTTCTGCTTCAAGGCTATTTTTCCTGTGGAATAGCTTGTGATTGCTACATCATGTTTGTGATAAATTTAATTGAAGCAAATGTTTCAAATGGGAATAAATATAGATACCTTGTTCATTTATGACTCTGGTAGAAGTGCTATCCAGCTGTTTTAATGTTAGTTTGATTGCAGCACTTGCATGACAGATGGTTAGTTGGCAGAAGATGAATGACAGTTTGGGGTCTTTCTATGCGGTGGTGTGTAATTCTGTGTGATATTTCTGATATTCTCTTTATATTCAAAAATATTTTGAATGTGAAATTTGTGGCTCTTTACTTTGTCACTTTGCTTCCAAGAACTTGCAAAAGCAGTAATCATAGAAGGTCATTAACACAACAAACTCTCCTGCAACTCTTTTGGGGAAGTGGGATGACTAAAAATTTGAAAAGACTATGAAGAACTTTTTGAAAGAAAATGGTAGAGCAACTTGGAAAGCACTGAGAGAGAACAAGAGTAGTTACTTTTCTCTTAAAGTTAATGCATTTGAGTGTGTGACTAGTAAAAATTGCTGGCACAGAAAAAGGTTACAGAAAGAAATCCCAGATTCTCTTGCATACTTCAAACTATATATAAAAAAATAGTATGGTGAGATAGTAAACACATATAGATTTGTTTGGACAGTTATATGTTAGCATAGCCTTTCTGTAGAGTTACATAAAATAATTTCATTTGAAAACTGTTATCAAAGGTTATGTTTCTGCATAGGTTTGACCAGCAGTTGTCCCTTAACAGCAACCATGCATATGGTTCTACCAAGAATACCAATAAGAGAGGAACTGTATGACGTTTTGACATAACCAGCGTTTGTTGTCAGTACCTAAAGCAGCTGGGCCCTTATATTAATCTATATAAAGGATTCATGCAGCATCTGTACCCTGGATATATGCTGGATGGACTATTGAAAGGACACAGTTAAAGAGTCTCTTGAGAATATAGAGGTCTGGCATAGTGAAATGTAAGACATCATCCAATATTTTCTCTGTACATTCTGTGTGTGTTTTCTAATGTACACAGCCTCTTAAAAGTATAACAGAATGGTCATTTTATTATGCTAGCTGTCACAAGACACGGGTCAACATCAAAATATCTGTCCCTGCTTCTGAGGTTCTCCTAAAATTTACTAAGCAAAGTAACATTATACTATCCACTTGGGGTTTACACCTTTGACATTGTTCAGACGTAATATTCTCTAGGGACAGTGTAACTTTTAAATCGCAGGAATCCTTCCCTGATAGTAGTCTGGAATACAGTGGAACTAATCCTTAAAGAGTTTGTAATAGACGACAGTCCTGCTAGCACTAGTATTTTAATGCAGGCTACGGGATTTTCTACAAAACAAATAAACAAAAATATTATGGTATTCCATAGACAGTTAATTCTTATCCAGAGAAGGGAGGTACATAATTTGCTTTGGATTTTGCTTATTCTTTTTGTATTCTGGAGAACCTCAGAAACCATGGTATTGGGTACCAGATAATGAGTGAAAATAGACAAGACAGAACATTCTTATTTGCAGGATATTTTTGATTATATAAAACTTGCAAAAAAAACCATATTATACTGCAGCTTAACTGGACCTACCATAGTACTATATTTTCTAAATGGTTATATTGCTAATGTCTTAATGCTGCTGGTAGAATTGTTTCTCTGAACAGAAAATATGGTGATATGGTTGTCACCATATGCACCATATGCATATGCACACATATGTGTGCATATATATGCTGTGAACAGTCTACTGCAAATATGCATGTGCAGTATACGTGTTACATAATGAAGAGGCATAAAAAAGTTCATCTGGGTGTTTCCCAAATTTGAAACTAGGAATAGTGCAGGAAATCAGTATAGTCTTTTGAGGGGATAAAATTTTTAAGTATGTCTAGTATGCTTCTGTGAACTATTCATGGAGGCCAGGTTGTGTTTTTGGAGAGGGGCATTGTTCTGTATAATTGCTGAGAAGGAATGGTTTAGCTAAAGAGCTAAAGAATTTAATTTTTTTTTTTTTTAATTTTTATTTTAATCGCTACCTGTTAAATAAGCATCAATAGATTGGTACTGATGACACTTTAATTAAGAGGTGCAATCACTGCACTAAGGTACTTTAATAGTCATCACAGTGACACTTTTGACCAGTTTTTAAACAGTAGATCTTAGTGTAGTATTTGCATCACTGTTACCTATTCACCTGATGAAATGGTGATTTTAGAGAGATCAGTTCAGGGCTGTTGTCAAAGAGATTTAAGTAAATAAAATTTAACTAGCACTGTCTGTGCATTTAATTGTGGCTTTCCTTTTTGAAGGAAATGGAACTGAAATTGATCTTAGAAATGGCACAGCAGGATTTTGCAACTCTTTGGGTCTGATTGCACTAATATAGCACTCCTTAGGCTGCCACAATAAACCATAAAAAGGAAGCTGGCAGGAAAGTTTTCAACTTGCTTATGATTTTCTCCCTCTGTATTTTTCTAACAATGTGTTAAAAAGCCTTTACACTTTTGGTGGCATCATATAGTTACAGTACTGTGATTAAAAAAAGTATATGACATGCTAATTAACAGTACACCAGAATTGCATCATGAGTTATGACTCATCCCTGAGAAACAATCATGAGCATTTGAATGGGATATAATTTAATTTATTTTTTCCTACAAGCTTTGTAAAGAGTAACTGTGATGGCAGGTAGATGGGGTTTCTTGGAAAAATTATCTGTGCCTTGCGTTTTTTTTTTTTTTTTTTTTTTTTGTTAAGAAGGATAAGAAAAAATAGTTTACATCATAGAATCATAGAGTAGTTTGGGTTGGTAGTTCCAGTACCTTTCATGGGTAGGGATACCTTCCACTAGAACAGGTTGCTCAAAGCCACATCTAGCCTGGCTTTGAACACTGCCAGGGACGGGGCATCCACAGTGTCTCTGGGCAACCTGTTCCAATGTCTCACTAACTTCATAGTAAAGAACTTCTTCCTAATATCTAATCTAAATCTGCTGTCAGCTTAAAGCCACTCCCCCCTGTCCTGTCACTTCATGCCCTTGTAAAAAGTCCCTCTCCAGAACAGATATTTTAATTATTTTATTTATGGTATAACTGCTGATTCTGACACAAAAAAGTTGACTATCATATGCCACAGGTTGATTTGTTCTCAGAGGTTGCCAGGGCCCTAGTATTTTGGGGCTGTCCAAGCCTGCAAAGCTTCAACTTTTCTGTAAATTAGTGACCTTTTACATTTGAGGTGATGATGTCAGATTCTTGGGATTTGTCCTTTGCACATATTTCTGTTTCTGTTGCAGCTGATATGGAAATAATCCCAGGCTGCTAAATATTTATTTAATTTGAGGGACATGAGTAAATGATAAAAAGGTCTGGAGAGTCTCACACTGAACTATGTGGTAAGAAGTCTGTGTGAGATTCCTCATTGTCCCTGTCAAAAAATTTTTAGGGAGGCATTTCTGCATCTAAAATCAGTGCTAAGGGTTTAGATAAGAGGTATTAGAATCTAGACACTAATTGCCAGATTTGAGGAGATTTAGATTTTTGAGATTCAGTTTACCAAATGCAGTTATTTACCCAAAGCTCTTAGTGAATTTGTTGTGTCTCCCTTTTAACCAGCATTCTGTGTGACTTTGACGCATAGTCTCACGCTTTTTTGCAAAATTATACCGACACTGCTCTTCATCATTATATATCTAAATACATTTTGATATTTGCCCTTAAGTGTGCATGGTCAGATGGTAGTTAGAATGCTTGTCAGCAAATTGATGAAGAGAAAAGCTTCTACCCCTGAAAAAGCTCTACTGAATTGCCAGCTATTTTGCATATTTACTCCATAGAAGAGGCAAAAAGTTTGGGTGGTGGTTTGTTGGTTTTTTGGTTAGTTGGTTTGGTTTTTTTTATCCTTTTGATAGGTAATGAACAGACACAATCTAAACCTTTCAGTAGCTAACCCTGTGTGAGATTGCTGTTTTGGAAATTCTTTTGTAATAATAAACTATTTCTCTCAGGGAATCTTTTTGTAACTTAAGCCATCCTGCAAGAAATTAAAAGTTTCTCCTGGCTGAGGGAGGGTACCAGATTCAAGCATGTATGTAACAGTCTTAGGAAAAATTCAAAAAGCCTTTCACTTGAACATATATGGAATAACAGATTGTGACCTTCCCATCACAGTCGCATACATCCTGAAAGAGCCATAGAAAAGTTTATGCATAAGCTTGAGGTCCACATATGAGAAGATGAGAATTAGCACCAGACTTTAATTGGGAATTTGTCCTCGCTACCAAAAATCGTTTGTATTTCATGGTGCTACAAAAAGAGTTTTTCTTAGGGTTTGGTTGATTACTTGCTGGTATATAACATTCCATAATGTGGCTTTGCCAAACTAAAAGTTAGCATTTTTACCTTTTTAGTTAATTCATAGGACTAATTTAAACCCTCATTTTTTCACTCATGCAAAGTATTTGAGTGTGATTCCTTATGTCTTATGGGACAGAACATTAAGCGTAAATACACTTACTTTCGTCTATTAATATTAGTAATTATCAGCATTAACCCCATGTGTGTTTGGAAATAAAATAAAACTTAAGGCTTGTAAAAGGAAAACTGCATTTTTAACAGTGAAGCTGCTCTTTCCATTCTGTATTGCTTCTGTTGCCCTTAATATATTTGAGTGAAGAAATAAAGCAAATTCCATCAGCTAAAAATAACAAAGATAACAGAAAGACATAAATCAAGTATAAATAATAACAACACAAGTGAGCTGAGGATATAAAACAATAGTTGTGGTCTCTAACATCAGGAGTGGATAAAACCACAGTGATTAAATGCCCTTTAATGGTTTAAAATAATTTGCTACCATTATCAATCAGTTTTTAAACAGTGAAAACTTCTTACATGCATATGCATGACATCTTTTTTGAGAATCACACTATTTTCTTTGCATGTAAATTAAACAAAAATGCATAGTTTGAGCCTTGGAGACTGTTGCAGTATACTTTAACAAAGCAATTTACTTAAT
The DNA here is from genome assembly GCA_032466535.1 of Forpus xanthops. NCBI lineage: Eukaryota > Metazoa > Chordata > Aves > Psittaciformes > Psittacidae > Forpus > Forpus xanthops. Next base: position 18,821 of record JASSUY010022905.1, read on the forward strand.
TTGACCAGTAAACAGTGTGCAAATGGCTGAATATTGTTATGCAAAAATCTAAGCTCTGATTTCCAATATTGCAGTGATTAAAACCACTATTTGCTTGTTTTGATATAGATTGCAATATCAAGGGAGTATTGTCATTACCTACATTCTGAGGAATATAGCTTAAAAGCCTCATGAACACCAAAATTTAAGGCTATTTTAACAAAAAAAAAAGCTTTACAGGACTTTAAAACTTAATCTATAAAATAGTTGTAATACTGAGGTCCTTAAGTTGCACTTAGTGAAGCATTAATTGACATATACTAATTGAGTAATTACAAACGTGTTACTGGGGCATTCAAAACATTTATATGCTGGGAATGGATGTGTGTTGTTGTCATTTGACTTTTTTTTTTTTTTTTTTCTTAAATGTATTTTCCAATGGACTGAATATATTAGTAATGAATGTGCTGTGAAACTAACTGCTTGTTTCCATGCTAGAAAAGTTTCATGGCTCCAGCATTTGCTAGCCATTTTACTGCACAGCATCTATCATTTTGTCAAAGTTTTAATGTTTTTTACTGAGCCACCTAGGAATGAAAAGGGGAGAAAAAAATGACAAAGCAGCCAATTTCTTTTATTTCATGCCAAAAAATGACTGAAGTTTATCCTTGTTTGCCATTGGAACAATTAATGTGACATTTTCCCAAATGCCATACTAAACTTGATTGTCAGTTATTGAAATGTATGTTTATGTCAGGAATGGTGCAATTCTAAATGCTTTTTTCATCACTGTCATTGAATCCTTAATCCACAACCTTTGAAACATAACAGAATTAGAAAGCCTTTTGGACCATTTGGCTGAAGTTGTGCCCTCACTACAGTATCTCAGTTTGCTTGGAAACATGGCATGCCCAAATGAGCTGGTCTGCAAAGAGAAGGATGAAGATGACTACCAGAGGTACAGGTTAGTGTTCCCACTTGTAAATGTGGACAACAAAAGTTGTGTCACTTTTGTTTTATTACTGGAAAAATACTAAACTGAAACCAACTCAGACTCTCAAACCAGATCTGCACTCTATTGTGAAAGCATTGTTTCATATTCTGCAATGAAACACCTGAGAATTTGAATAACACAAATGGTGAGATCACTCTCAGGAACCCCATTTCAAAAAACGTTTCAGTGCTGTACAGCTCATGTTTGAGTTGAGCAAGTGTGCACAGGATTTCCTGAATGTGAGTGCTCATAGGTGTCTACCTACAAGCCTGTCTTTCTGAAAGGCAACACTTAACATATGTAAAGGATGACAGTCAATAAAAAAAAACATCATTACACTTGGCTGGTTGCATTGTCTTCTGCTAACATTGGATAATGGTGATGAGTTTCTTCTCTAGGCACTATTAAAGACACTATTATCTCTAAGGCATTATTAAAGAACATACAAGAAAGGACTCCTATGTTGTGCTGCTTTACTCAGAGTGGTTAGTGTTTAGATTAAAATAACCCCCCAAACTATCTTTATAATGCCATTTTAATGAGCTAGATTACGCAAAAGGTCATCTGGAAATTAATATGGAAGCCTGATAAAATACCATATGTCCAATTGATCCAACTGAAATGTTGCAAAAAATTACAAGTTTTTTTTTTTTTTTTATAAATAAAATTGTTTGTGCCTGATGACTGTAAGCATAGGTCGAAAATCTATGGAATATCTGCTGAAGTGACATGATTTTCTTATTTATGACTTTAAAGGCAAGTGATTATTGAAAAAAAAAAAAAGAGACAAGTAATTAGAATTCTTTTTCCTTGCTCATGTCTGATACAGGGTTTCAGTCTCTGTGTGCTGGTACTTTTCACATCAGCTGAAAATGACTGCCTGAGGCAAGTCAGAGTGAAACAGCACCAAGCAGCAGTGGTCACCATGCTGCAACTTTGCAGGGCCTGAGCTTACTTTTTACCAGCAGATCACCTGCAGTATTCAGAGTTATATAGTAAACCACCAATTTTATCTTCATGTAATCCAAAATCTGCTGTAGGAGTTATTATAACACAATACGAAGTGACAAAGACTAAAACCGGGTTTATTGGGAAGTGGCATGAATTTCATGCACCAGTTTATTGCTTGGAAATGCTGTAGGATGAAACAGCAGCACAGCTGTCTTGGGTGTGAGCATACGTCTTTCTTTGTTCCAAATTTTTGAGCTGGATTTCTAGGTTATCTTTAACCTAAATGCTTTCACCTTTTAATGATTCAACTTTTGAATACAGTTTACCAGTGGAGTTTTGGTTTTCACCAGTTAGAGCAGCCTAGATTCAATAAAATATTATCCCATTGCTTTCACACTTAAGTGGAAGGTATGCCTACTATCCAGTTTGTAAGAGTCTGAAAACACTGTCTCTATGTAAATTTATGTGACATTTGCACTAGAGAATTGCTTAAAAAATGAATTATATTTCTGCAGTTTACTGTTTTTCACTTTAAGTATGTTTTCTGACAATATGTCTCCTATTAATCATTTAAGCAAAAGTAGTACATTAAAGGAGCCATTCAGAGGCAAGAACCCATGGTTCATTTAGTGCTGTCTGAAAAAAATGCCTTATTGATTGACATCCTCTGTGGTTATGTAATGTAATATTTATAGTATGTCACACAACCATACATCAAAGCAAGAGTGTCTGTTGTTTCATTTCAATGCAAAAATGTTGATTTCAGGGAGGTCAAGGTAGTTTTAGGTCGCATCATGGCAAACCACTGTGTCAAAATGTGAAGTGATTGTATTCATGCATCTTTTTGAAACTGCAACATTGTTTCCATTTTCTTTCCCCTCAATTTTTCAACCCCTTTTTTTTTTTTCCCTCCTTTTTTTTTTTTTTTTCTTTTTATTAAACTAGGTTAATTAAAACTCTTTAAAGAAAGAAGGATGGTCTTGTAATTAGTTGAATGATTTGTGGCTCTGGTATAATAATGAAATCTTTCTGATCCTTTTCTCTAATTATTTGTTACACTATATGAAATGTGGTTTTAAGTCAACATTAGATTAAAAAAAAAAAACCAAATGTCTGTCTATCTGTCTTTTTATGTAGAGGGAAATGTATTCACCTGCATGGTGGAACTGATTAAAACCACTCTGCTAATTTTATTCTGAATAGCTAAATCAGAGTTTTGAATACATGTTCTGAAGCGTCTAAGACAATTTTTTTCCTTCTTCTCTCAAATCTGCAGATATATCTCACAGATTTAACTGCAGTAAGCTCTCCTGAGTAAGAAATTATTTGTATTTTATCAAAAGTATTGCTTCAAGTCTCAAAAGCAAACATCTGGTACAGCCATTTTATTCTTTTTTTTTTTTTTTTTTTTAAATGGTTTGAGGTATCTATTTTCCCTAAGATTTTTTTCTTTCGGAGAAAATTTGTCACAAATAAAGCATCAAAAGATTGCATTTCAGTGAACCCAAATTATACAAACATTTTGCTTTACCATAAAATTTTATTCTGAATAGGAACTTCTAGTAAATTTTTGCAGTGACCATTGGAACCACAGCTTCATTTTTCATTGAGCTTTAATTTCATTCCTATTGAGTTCAATTAGAGTTCAGACTATTTAATTCCTCAACCAGAAAGAGAAAGGTGCTAGAAATCAAAGCTTTACTTAATCTTCTCTTTCCAACAAACTGAAAAGATATGTAAAACCCCCAAAATCTCAACCTTGAAAAAGTGCAGAAAATCAAAGTTTTAAAAATCAAGGTCCAGTGATTTACTGTGATATTAGAAGCAGAGATGAAAAATAATATTGCAGAGATGAAAAATAATATTGCATATTTAAAAAATAATCAGATTTCCTTATAAATATTTGGAAAATTAATGAAACTGTGCTTTTTGTGAAGAAGTTGCAACCTGGTACCTCAGGTAATCCATTGTTATACTTTTTCTATCACTGTCAATAATAAAATTTTTCCCTAGGATTTCATTCTGAATAGATTTTATACAAAAATATTGTGACTTTTTCTTGAAGTAGTTTTTCTTCCTAAGAAATGTGAGTTTGAGGGGTTTTGTGTGGTTTGTTTTTTTTTTTTTTTGTGGTTTGTTTTTTTTCTTTTTTTTTCCATCCCTATTAATTCCTTTCAAATGTGTCGAACAAATTGATGAAAAAGTTTGTTTGTTACTGGAATTTTTGTTTGAACAGAAGAAAATGGGAAGTTCATTTCTGCAGAATTTTTAGAAGCAAACTTAGAATCGTAGGGTAGTTTGTGTTCGAAAGAGCCTTAAGATCATCCAATTCCAGCCCCTCTGCCATGGGCAGGGACTCCTCACACTAGACCGTGTCACCCAAGGCTCTGTCCAACCTGATCTTGAATTCTGCCCGGTATGGGCAACCTGTTCCAGTGTCTCACCACCCTCACAGTAAAGAACTTCTTCCCTATATCTAACCTGAACTTCTCATTCACCATTTGTTACAAGTCTACAATTGGACATTGGGCCATTGACCTTAACTCTCTGTGTGCAGCCATCCAGCCAATTATTTATCCGCTAGGTAATCCACCCATCAAATTTATGTCTCTCTTAGGGACAAGAATGTTGTGTGGGACAGTGTCAAAAGCTTTGCACTTGCCAGTGAAGACTGAGGCAAAGTCATCATTGAGAAGCTCAGCTCTTTCCAAATCAAGGGTAACCTGTTCTTCTGTTTCATTATGGAGAAGGCCTACATTATCCTTAGCCTGTCTTTTGTTTGCTACATACCTATAGGAGACCTTCCTGTTATCTTTGACATCTCTGGCAGGAGTCAATTCTAACTGGGCTTTACCTTTCCTAACCTGATCTCTAGCTTCCTGGACAAGTCCCTCTATTCTTCCCAGGCTGCCTGTCCTTGCTTCCACCTTCTGTAAGCTTCTTTTATCCTCCTGAGTTTTCTAAGCAGCTCCTTATCTATCCATGAAGGCCCCCTGGCCTTCTTGTCCCATTTCCTTTTAGTCAGGATGCAACACTCCTGAGCTTGGAGAAGGTGATCCTTGAATATCAACCAGCATTCTGGGCTCCCCTGCCCTCCTGGGCATTATCCTATGGAACCTTACTGAGCAGGCTCCTGCAGACGCCAAAGTCTGCTCTCCTGAAGTCCAGGGCAATGAGCTTTCTGCATGCCCTTCTCACTGCTCTGAGGATCTTGAACTCCATCATCTCATGATCACTGCAGTCAGACATCTCCACTGCACTGCACTACCTTGGAACATCACGTTTCCCAACGGCTCCTTCCTGTTGGTGAGTACCAGGTCAAGCACAGCACCTCTCCTTGTCAGCTCCTGTATTACTTGCAGGAGGAAGTTGTCTTCCACACAATCAAGAAACCTCCTAAATTGCTTGTGCCTGGCCATACCATTCCTCCAAAACACATTGGATGGTTGAAATCCCCCATGAGGACAAGGCCCTGTGAGCGTGAGGTTGATCCTGGAGTGCTTCATCTACAGAGTCCTCCTGGTCTGATGATCTGTAGCAGACTCCCACAGTAATGTCCCCCATCACAGTTCTTCTGTTGACCCTAACCCACAAAATCTCAGTTGGCCCATTGCCCATCTCCAGGCAGAGTTCCATATTCTCCAGCCTATCATTGGCATAAATAGTTACACCCCCTGCCTTTCTACCCAGCCTGTCTTTCCTAAAGACAACCAAACTTGTTTGGCTGTTTTTAAAATCTTTTGGTTCTTTCCATCATTGTAAAATGTCTTTAGATTCTTTCTGTTAAAAAGTTGCTGTAAGTTCTTTATTTCTCTTTTTTAAAGCTTTCTGTATTTTGGAGGTGATATTTTGTAAAGGGATATCTTGGGGGTGAGGCAGAGGAAAGCAGAATATCTAAAATGTCATGGTGATAGGAAAGTTTTAAAATCTCTTGGCTCAAACAGGAAGCAAGGAACACAGAAAAGAGAGCCTGCAAAACAGTGTGTCCTCTAAAATAACCTACTCTACAATCTCTGCTTTGAAGATTGTGTGAAAGCAAAGGTCATGACCTGGAGATCAAAGTAACAGAAGTCAACACAGTAATTGCTGGTTGCTTCTCTTGTAGCCGCACTTGATCAGTCCTGTGGGTGTATTGTTTGCAGTGAAAACTTCAAACATGGTGTTACTGATCTGTGAAAAATCATCTGGGTCACAATGTATTACAAAGCATTTGTGAATGCTGCAGGTGACCTCACCTATTTTCATTAAAGCGATATGATTGTGAAAGATGTATGCCATGTGTGAAGTTTTCAGTGCTTGTTCATTCTTCTTTGCTCCTTATTGACATTTCCTGGAATGATGCATTCATTAAGTGCTGTTGACATGGAAACAAGGGCAAGTGGAAACAAATGCCTGAGTTTATTTTAAATTAGCTTAAAAGTACATGTACTAGATATGCTATCTTTGGCAGGGGGAGCAAATGGTGATAACCTTATGGAATCCTCTTAAGGTTTAACAGCAAGAAGGGAAGTTGCAAGCATTTTGTATGGATTAACTTTTCAAGCTAAATCAGCTATTCCCACCCTAGAGGTTTGATTCTGTGAAATGCCAAGTCCTCTTACAGCATTTTCAGTTTCCTTTGTTTTGTTGTGCTTTTTTTTTGTTTTAGCATTTGTTTTGTTTGTGTTTTTTTAATTGAGACAAAACTTACTAAGGTATTTTAAACAGTCTTGTGATTGAATTTGGATGATAATATAACTACATAAATGCATATTCAAGAAGTAATAGGAGACTGGAAGTTTTTACTCATTAATGAAAATAATGCTAATATACTTGGTCAATACCACTGATAATTATTAAGGCTGTCTTTTAGCAAGAGGGATTGAAGTCTATCATACTTCTGTGTATGGTTTCTATGTACTTAAGGAGATGCTTAGGGTATTCCTTTACCTCTGTATGATCTATGAATCTGTGCTACTTCACTGTTTTCATGAGGTCTTGTCTCTTCTAAGTACCAGGGAAAAACCCTGTATCAAATAACAACACAACTTCTATCTGAGATTAGAGAATGTAAGGGTTTATGAGTAAGGGCTATTAAAATGTTTTTGTTCAGCTAAATAAATTGAAGTCCGTAATATCCCAGTCTGTCCATACTAACACAGTGAGTCAAGATATAACTATAATCATTGTTACATGTGTGAAGACTTATTTTTCTAATTCATAGAGGTCTTTGCTACATTGAAGTGAAGCAGAAGATCATATAGGATTAGGAGGCAGTCTGGATTTCTCAGTGCTTTGAGAGCCCCTCAGAATCATGAGTGCTAAGGCTGCACAGAGGCCATGTGTTCATCTGACATACCTCATGCCAATATCATACCCTCCGTTCTGGAAGATATTGGTTTAAGTTTGTGACCTGGCTTCCTTAACTCTGTATTGAGGAAATTTCGTTGCAGACAGAAATTCTGCATCCAGTTCTATGCTGTTTGATGGGGTAAGGGTAGGGGTAGGGAGTTAAACTTTTCAGTGGTGTGATGTAACTTTGCCAGCTTCAGGTTATTTATTATTTCTAGTTTGCAGTAACATAAGTGAGAGCATAATCAGCCCTTCAAAGTTTGAAATAAGTATATTATTATGTTCTATGATTGTCAGAGAAAGGAATTGCAATAGTACTGAAAATAAAAAATGCAAGTAAACACTGAAACAAAGTGCATGTTGCAATTATGATGCAGGTAGAGGTAGATTTTTCTTTTCTGCATTCTTCTGGGCAAATGTTTTTCAAATTTCCACTGACAGATTAATCTCATGGTTTAAACTGAAATATTGATGTATATACTACAGTTTTATATTCCAGTTTATGTTAATAGAAGTACAAATTAAGGAGTATATAGAATCTATTTTTTACTATAGTCTTTCACTAAAGGTTCAGTGAAAAATTTTATTTTCTCTGGAAAACCATTATATACGAATTCAGTAAACTTTTCTCGTGGTAGAAGGAGAGGAAAAAAACCCAAAACAAACTACCTCAAACATCCTTTTCCCAACTAATTTGTTACCACTTCTAAGAATTTCTTATAGTGTGTCTCATGGGTGATGGCATCTTTCAGTATCAGGAAGCCAACCATGTTTTTCAATTTGTTTGCCTTTCCAAAGGCAGTAATAAATAAATTGAGGCCCTTTAGATGCTATGATATTAAGTAATTTTGTTTGTTTGTTTGATTTGTTATGATGTTCACATATCTAGAATAAAGGCTTCCTAGAAACATTTGTTAACAGTAAGGATTAGTATACCAAAACCCATTAAAACTGAAAGAATTTTTATTCCTGAACCTAAATGGCTACTGGAAAAAAAAAAAAAAAGTCAGAATGAAATTACACAGTAGCTGTTTAACAAAGATAAGGAGTTGACCTAAAAGTTATTTACACTTCTGCGTTTTGAATCAGGACTGTCAAATTTCTTGCGTATGTTTAATGTAGATTTGTTTCTTTCTTCTGTGTGATCCTTTAAGGAACACTTACACATTCCTTTTGAGTCCTTTTTCTTCACCCGTGAAACTCTTAGATGAGTGAACCACAACTGATTTTTGAGGTTTAGGAAATACTCAAGGACTGTGTTTTAAGTGATGACTTTTGACTGTTACACAGTGAAGAACTAGAAATACACACAGGATATATCTGCAAGGTAACTGGTAGGTCTTAGTTTATGTGTTTGTAAGACAGAATTAAGATGGCAAGTCTGTGATTCATTAAAAGCTGTAGAGTGAGTCAGTATCAGAGACAGTATTTCTTTATATAAAAACTAGAATGATGTATTGTTTAATAAATAGCAATAGCTGATCTCAAAGCTAACTTTGTTATGTCGCTTTCTGAACTCCAACATGTTTCTTCAAAGGAAGGCTTTGCCCCATTGAGCTTTTGCCATTGTCAATAGCAGCTTAAATCCCAAACTCATTGCATTCTTTTGCAAATGCCCCCTCAAGCCTGTTCTTCTTTTCCAATATCTTGACAGGTCTGTGTAAAAACTGTTAAAATAGTACTAATCTCATGCAACACTTACAAAATTGGTAAATGAATTGTTAATCTTCCTTGTCATTTTCACTTAACTAAGACTGAAATAACATGAAATGTGATATTCTCTGTTCTTTCTTCAATCTCTGAGTGTTCCTATTTGTGTGTGATGGACATTTATTATTAGCTCATTTTCATGGGACTCTTGGCACTGGGAGTTAAGGAAGGGGAGATGATTCTGGACAGCAGATGCAGGTTTACTCACATCATTCATTTCCTTAAACCATCATGAATTAGAAGATCAGTTTGCAGCCAGTGATAAATGGAAATCTAAGCAACTTCCTGACTCTGATTCATTTTTTTTTTTTTTTTTTTTTCCTGTCTCAGGAGGTCACCTTTGTCCTCATCACTAAAAATACTAACATTTTCTCACAGTACTGCAACGATGTTAAAACCCAGTAACAACAGTCTCAGAGCACATGGAACACTGCTAAGTTTCAAAACAATTAAAAATAAAGGGGGAGGGGAAGCAGGGCTGAGCAGGGAGACGCTACCCATCAACCTCTAACCTAAAATAAGCCTTTCTAAACTTATAATGTAAAATTTAGATGGGCTTTCTTCACTAAACAGTGTTCTGGTTTTACAGGACTAAAACAGGTGCAGTGTGTCATGCAATTTATGGTTCCTAGTACCTACCATAAAGTATTTTATGATGGTTGCATTGTGTGTTATTAGTAGCTGTCTTTTTCTGCTGCCATTGGTGTTTGATAATAGTCTTAAACCACCCAAAATTACTTACCTGCAAGCAACATGCCATAGTCCCCGTTGACAGTTTGAATAAGTTTAGTGCCCTTTTGTTGTACTTTACCTTCAAAACAAACTGATTGAACCATCAATAGCTCCTGAAAGCTGACAGAGGCATGTCATCTGGTCTAACCCTCTGATAGCAGGTTATCTGTGGGAGCTAACCTCCCTGCATTGTTAACTGAAATGTTTTATGTACTATGCAACTTTAGGATACTGCTGTGATAACCTTAGTAACTAAGTCATACATCACAGTAAAGAGATTTTGTGCAACAAATAACCCTGGATTAAATTTACAAGGGTTGAATTGATATTGTAAAGTGTTCATTCCAGGGCTTTGGTAATCCTTTCCTGTATTTTTTTATGGCAAACTTGTGTTTCATTTAGATTGAAGCTGCATCTTCATATTTCTGGCTAAAATATACCCAGGAAGCTCAATGCTTTCCTTCAGCTGTTTAATAAAAAAGTATCTTATTATTTTCATATAATGTAGAGATCTTTTAATCCCACATTTAGTAAAAGGGATATGAATAAGTGGGATCATATTTTGAATCACCTTTTAAAAGAATTAATCACTGGTATACCTTTCTTCTACTGGTGGGATAACCTTTATTGTTACTTACTTTTTAATATTTGCTGTCCCTGAGGAGTGAAAGTTAAAAGAAAATAAATCAACTCCAAACCTGTGACTTGTGGTGTAGTTTGCTATTTAGCTTAAGTGGGTAGTTTTTTTTTGATTTTTGTTTTTGAATTGGCAAGTACTGGTGCTAATTCTGTTTTTTGGAGTGCAGTCAAGATGGCTTAAAAATGCAAAAATACATTTGTATGAAGGAATGCTATTATAATTTGAAGCTCTTTTGAAATGATTGAGAGACTGACATTAGGGCTGTGATCCAAAGTCAGCATAGATGACAGTGCTGTCTTAGTCTGTTGTCATTTTTGTTGCAGCCTGCTTTTCGATGGCATATTTCATTCCATCATTAAACATTTGCTGATTTTCTAATACCGATGTTTTCTTCACCTGAATATTCATCTTTTCTCACCCTACACTTAGTGGGTGTCTTTACTCATTTTTAGCTTCACTCTTCTTCACTCCTGACATATTGTTTCCTTCTGTACATATCTTCATTTGAAAGAATCTGTTGTCGTCAGAGCTTTTCTGCCAGCAGTGCAAGATGGATAGCTTCTTCTCCACTGAAAGATAAGGGCCAGCAAAATGACAGGGAGGACTGGAAGGGTAGCCAGGAAAGCTGGGAGGAGTTTGAGAATGTGTCAGTCTGGTAGATCCGTAGCTGTTGTTTAATAAATAGACTTAGGACATATTCTGTTTTGTAAAGTGTTTCTCTTTTTCTTCTTCTAATATAATTGAAAGTCATAGGTTGTGAATTCACTTTTAAGTTGTCTGAGTATTTCAGTACTGAGCATTTCAATTCACTTAACAATTCACCCCATGCAGTGCTCCAGGCTTGGGGAGGAGTAGCTGGAAAGCTGCTCAGTGGAAAAAGAACTGGCGGATGCTAATTGGTGACTGGCTGAACATGAGCCAGCTTGTGCCCAGACAGCCAAGAAGGACAATGGCATCCTGGCCCATATCAGAAATAGTGTGGTCAGGAGGTCCAGGTCAGTGATCATCCCACTGTACTCACACTGGTGAGGCTGCACCTTGAATCCTGTGTTCAGTTCTGGGCACCTCACTACAAGAAAGACATTGAGGCGCTGGAACGGGTCCAGAGAAGGGCAACAAAGCTGGTGAAGGTACTGGAGAATAAGTCTGATGAGGAGTGGCTGAGGGAAATGGAGTTGTTTAGTCTGGACCAGAGAAGGCTCAGGGAGGACTTTGTTGCTCTGTACAACTACCTGAAAGGAGGTTGTAGGGAGATGGGGGTCAGTCTCTTCTCTCAAGTAATAAGTGATAGGACAAGAGGTAATGGCATCAAGCTGCTCCAGGGGAGGTTTAGACTGGATATCAGGAAAAAGAATTCTTCACAGAGGGTGACGAGGTATTGGAACAGACTGCCCAGGAAAAGGGTGGCATCATCTTCCCTGTAAGTGTTCACGAACCATGTAGATGAGTCCCTCAGTGACATGGTTTAGTGGTGGTCTTTGCAGTCCTTGGGTAATGGTTGGACTTTTCCAACCTAGTTGAATCTGTGATTCTAAAACTTCTTAACACACATTGTATTTGATAGTCTACTGGATCAGATTTTATTATTTTCTAATTTATGAAGCTGGTGCATCAGAGGAAAGATTTATTTTCAGCATTAAATTTTGCTTGGTTGTCGAAGTAGAGTCTTACAGTCTTTTCTACGTGTTTATATGGTCTTGAGAACAGTATTATAATGTAACTTTTACATCTTATAGCACATTTTTTATGTTCTGCTCTTTTTCAACATGTTATGTTATGCAGAATTTTCTATTACTTTGATTTCTTCCTCCCAGTGCTGGAAGAGATTAGTATGTTTAGGAGGTTCTCTGACTGACTGGAGTTTTATGCAAAGCAGCAAGACATTGGGAACATTATCAGTCACCTTTCTATCCCCTGCCAGGAAAAGTCTGGCACTTCCCTCACTTTGCAATGTCTGCTTCACATTTGGTTGACTAAATGTAAATAACACGTACTTGATGTGGTTGGATATTTTAATTTGCCATGGTTGTGTGCCTTACATTGTTTCTGATCTGCCGTGTTCTCTCCTTTTACAAGCAAGGAGCCAATGGTATTTTTTTGAGGCTAAAAAGATGCTGTACTTTGGGTAAAAAGAATGAATAGAATAATAGAATATAGATGAATCCTACCAAGAGCTGTGAATTCTTAAAATATTTTTAATAAAAATAGTCTCTCCCTGTGTGCTTCTGCATTTAATCCTGAGCTGGTATCCATATGCTATAAGGACACCTTGTCTCTCTAGCAGGACCAAATTACAATTCTCATTCCAGATGATGCCTGTGTCAAAATGTAGTCCTGGAAAGCAGAGACCAGGAATAACTCTCCATGCTTTCTCTTGATAAATTCTTTCTTAATATTAAGATTTTGAAGTTACATACATTTCTTTCAGGGCAAAATATGGTGGTACAGTGTTTATAGTGGAAGACAAATTATATACCTCCCTGATTTTCTGTTTGGATCTCTAATGTTGTTGATCATTGTGTTTTCAGGAAAACATGACAATTTCCAATTTATTCTGAGTATACCTTATATCTCACTAATATCTACAGGCAACATCCATGCCTGCAGTGATAATTTTTTCAATGTTTGATCTACCCATTATTAAATTGTTGGGCAGCTTGCAACAAGTTTTACTTGAGAAAGTAAGTATTACAACTTTTTACATAAACTGTGTTGCATGAAAAAGGTGAACAGAGAGAGGAAACAAAGACTGCTGCTGTTTATTGCTGCTATTTTTTAGTAATTTAATTTGTGATTGTCTTTGTGTATCAGTGGATTTTAATTGTGTGCATTTTGCTATCTGTTAGATATTTTGTCCTGCACAAATTGACAAACCTGAAATTTCTTGATGCTCGGAAAGTAACGAGGAGGGAGAGAGAGGAAGCCTTATTGAGAGGTGCCTTCATGAAAGTGGTTAAACCCAAGGAAGCTAAGGTAGGAGAGTTAATAGATGTAATTACAATGTTATTCATTAGCACTGTTTCAAAGTAACTCCAAAAGCTGGGCTGTGTCTTTCAGTAAAGTACCGGACAAAATCTTTCAAATGAAAGAACTGGTAAATGTGGTAAGGTGAGGGACCTTAGTAATTTTTTTGTGTTTTGATATCAAACTTTACTGTTACATCTGGTTATTGGGCTGTGGTTATGTTATCAAATTTCTGTTTTCAACTGTTTCATATAACAAAATAATTAATGTGTGTCACTGAGCTTAAAAGGATATTTTTACTCTGTCTATAAAAATATAACTGTGATGTGCTTTGGGAAAGAATGAAATTTTTCTGACAAGTTGTCCCCTGCCTTATATGTTAAACACAAATGTCTATCTCAGAGATCACACCTATAGTGTTTATTGGCTTTTAGTGGACCGGCTGATTCTAATTTTCAGTGATGTTTCTTAATGTGGTCTCTTGTTAATAAGCATTGACAACATCAGAGAGATATTTTCAGTAATCTGAGCTTTTGATACTACTTGCATCAACCCTGGGCGTACTGCATACCGCTGATGCAAATAGAATGCGGTGTGAATTCCCCACTTTACCTTCTTTTTCCATTGCTGATCAATACATGATAAGAGCAATCTGAGCTGCAGTCTTTCAGTGTTGCAGATCTTTCTTAAAACTTTACTCAAGTTTTCAGTCTACTTTCTTTCTGTTTGCTGTTTTGTTCTCGAAAATACAGCATCAATAATTTATTGCAGATTTCCAATAATGCTCAGTGACATCCTAGCAGTTATGGAAATGCACTGTTTGGAAGCATAACAGTGTTGCTATATAAGTGCATTATCATGAATACAGTTGTAGTGCATAACAAATTAATTCATGCTGATTCACTTATAACTACTAAAATGTTAACAATTCTGATACTTGCATAGCTTTGGTACATCGTTTACCACTGCCTTTAGTTATTCAGCTTCATATATGTAATAAATGAAATAATTTATTTCTAATATGTTGTGAATAACATTCAGAGCAAGCCATCTTTGCTGAATCTGGACAAATACAACAGCAGAAATGTGTTAGATGTAGCATACATGCATTGTCTTATTTTACAACACTTATCAGATTTTGGATCTGGTGAAGGTTTTTTTTTATTTTATTTTATTAGCAGCTACATTTTTTTCATGTCAGAGTCAGCTCTTTGAATTCAGATCAACTTGATAGTGTTGGAAAAAAAAGAATTTATCTGCTTCTTAAATTTAAAGTTTCTTTTCTAGTTGACACCAGTCAATAGGTAAGGGTAATTTACTTTACAAATGTGAGGATAATGTCTTTATCTTTTATATCTGTAATTGAACCTTTTGTATAGTTTTGAATTATTTACCCACTAAGTCTTATGATAAAGCATACATTTATTTCAGCAAATTTACAGAAGGCTCAAATTTACTGTTGTTATTGCCACACTAAAGTTTTTTTTTCTTCTTTACAAATGATTTGGTACAAATTGCTGATGGTAAAATCATTGTAAATGCTTTTCATGGAATGAATTAATGCTTTTTAAGGTGCTACAAAATTACCCTTATCATACAATATTATATACATATTACAGAGGTGGCTAATTTAAAATAAATATTAAATTGATGAAGAGCTGATATTATAAACATCTTAAAATTGTTTTGAATTTGTGCTTGTTTCCTAGGATATTCATGCTTTTAGTACGCATGCATGCAAACTCTTTTTATGCCTGAGGAGCACTCATAGAGTACCGTCTGCATGTATGTTTTTAGATGCAGATATGTATATGTACAGCTATTTATACTCAAAGACCAAGCAGCATTCCTCTATATATCACAAAGATGGTGTGAGCAATAACTGTACTTTCAAATTCTATCATATGTTTCTTTTTGAAAACGTAATATTTTTTATTCTTCAGCCATCAGGTTTTCTGAATCTTGTGCGCTCTGTCAGTTCCTCTCCCATATGTTTGTTGATATTTTGACCATCTTTAGCAAAATTTAACATCTAGCTAGTGGTAATATATTCCAAGCTTTCTTAAACAAGTTCGAGGATAATGCACCTTGATCCAAACTAAGAGGAAGGCTGCAGCATACCCTGTATTGGTTTTCAGGAAAACTCCATAAGAAGTTGACCTAGTGACACTAGACCCTTCTGATAGTAAACTTCCTAAGAATGTTTTCTTTCTTTCCCCCAATGCAGTGTCACTGTGTCAGCCTCTGCTTGCCAGGAATAGAGTTGGAGTGGTTAGCACTTAATGCTGGTGGATGCCACATAGAAATGTTGTTCTGCCAGATGTAGTAACAACAGTAAGCCTATCAGAGTTGTTTTTTTGGAAAAAAACAAAAACAAACCAAACAAGCACACAAACAGCTCTCCCCTTTCCCCCCAAAAAAACCCAGAAAATATTGTTAGGTTGGTTGGTTTTTTTCCCCCATTATGGTAAGTAGGAGACGGTATGGCCTATTCAGCATAAAAAGCAGTGATGATCTAAAGAGGCTGTGATGTGGTGAGTTGTTTTCATTTTAGTCTTGACATGAAATACTTGGGAAAGCAAAATACCCCGCCAAGAAAGAAAAAAAACACAAAATGAGAATAAAAGCAAGAAATTTCCATCTGACTAGCTTGTGTTTACTCAAATGCAAAAGTATCTAGCAATCACCAGTCATCACAGTCATAAATATTTTATTTTGTATAAATTTTTCTACTTTCATTTTTCCCTATTTGTTCCTTTTTTTTTTTTTTTTTTTTTTTTGAGCAGAACAGAGTACTTTCTTGTGCTTTGCTTCATTTCATCCTTTGTTTAAAATGCATCTGTTTGTGGTATGACTGTCTTATGGAAAGATGCAGTCATTTATTAGAAAACAGTTTAATGTTACAATGCAGTGTTCCGTCTCACTATGTAAGTGAGCTAAACTTCATTATTCTGTGATGTTTATGTTTTATTTTGTCAAAATATTGAATACTGTATCATGACTGATTTTAATAAAGATTGGGTAAGCCTGGCTGGATAGCAGGCACTAAGCCAGATGAGGCAGCCTTGTTTAATGACCAGACCATGACCTCATTTCACTGACATAGTGTGGATCAAAGTAGAAGATGCCTGTCCAGTGTGAAGTGTGTTTCTGGTCATGACAGGGCTTCACATCAGAAAGACAGCTCAAGAATACGGCAGTCAAAATTGCTTAATTATGTCCCAGCTTTGTAATTATTCACCCCTGCTTCTACAAAGAGTACAGTTGTCATTTCTTGACATAATTATTTAAAACTGTACCCTTTTTTGCTTTACAGGTATATAATTTGTGCTTCCAACTGCTTCGTCTTTAAAACTTAGAGATGCAAACCAGAATGTGATTTGAGAATACATTTTAAAACTCCATATTTCTATATTTCATATAATATAAATAGCCAAGATGAGATTATGATATATCAAAGCACATAATATTTTCATATTTTATTGGTCTATTTTCATGATCATTTAATCTAGATGATAAAATGTGAATATTTCAATTATATCTAAAGTGTGTTGCTATGAATACACACTGCAGTAAGTGTTTAAGCATTGCTTTACATGGGTCAGTGCACTTATTTTTATAAGATATGTGTATTTTCCAGTATTTTGCAACCCCTCTACCCAGCAAGTATTTTTTAGCTTACTGCATTTTTTAAGGCTAGCGTTTTTACCAGTTTGATTTATAGTGGTGAAAGCAAGCAGCGTGTGTTTGGTCACATGTAGTACCCTTGCATCGTACAGAACCTAGACATCAGCAGGTATGCTTCGAAGTATATGACTTAATATTATGCTTTCATGCAAATTTACCAAGACCCTCTTGTCCACTGGGTGTAAAGGAAACTGTACAACAAAAGATGGAAGTATAGGTATTGAATTTTTTTTCCCCCTTAGATGCATCATTTCATCAGAAGTTATAATTATGAAACCTGACATAGGATTTGTTTGCTAAGGAACTAAGATGAAGAGGCTTAACCAGAAAGCTAAGTCTAATATCTGTGTTTGATGAAATAAGTGTGTGATTCTTGCTCACACTGTTACATGGAGTGATTTTAGTACTTTTTGTCCTGAACTATTTAACAAAAATCATAGTTTTCTTCAATAGATATATCCTATTTGCTTCCAAGAATTTTGGCAAGGCATTTTTTGTTAATCCATCTCATGGACCCTTTTTTCCCCCCTCCTTAAATTAGGAAAATGGCTCTAGTTTTAAAAAGTAAATGCAATGACCAAAGATAAACCTTTGGAGAACATCTGCGTTGCTCAGTTGTTTGTGGTTTTATTTGTGTTTTTTTTTTTTTTTTTGTTTTTTTTTTTTTTTTTTTTTTTCCATTGCTGTTGTGTAGAGATCTTGACTTATGAGCATACATCATTTGGAGTAGATAGCAAAGGTCTTTTAAAGTATAAAGAATCATCATGTCGATGAGCTTAGTATGATATAAGAGATCTATATAATAAGGTTTCTAATTGACCAGATATCAAGGTTTCACATACTAAAACAGAACAAGATCATGAATTTAAGACTCCAACTTAGACTGTGATGCAGTAAATAATATTGACTTCAAAGACATTGTAGCAGTCATGCTACTGTTCAGCAAACTGAGGTTTCCTTTTTGCTCTTTGGAAAGATTAATATTTTAAGCAGGAGTCCATAACAGGATTGGCTTATAATGCCTTAAGGACACATCAAAAAGAGGAATAAAAATTAATTAAAGAAACAATCCAGAATTTATACTTCTATCTATGAACACTCTGATGGTTTAAAAGAAAACATTGATGAGTAGGAGTAGGATCCATCAGATACAAGAATGGTGCTTACTAGACCTAAGCTAGCAAAGCTAAGTTCAGGCATTTAAAAATTTTTGGGTTTAAAATCCCATCATCTAAAGCAAATCCCTTGATCCAAAACAAATGTAATTAAACATATCTATATAAAAATTTTATGAAATAATTGTGTGTGAATAACATTTGTGTATTTTTTCCTAAAATGGTGGATTTTACTTGTCTAAAACTGAGATGTGACATCTTGAAGTAAGCCTTTTTTGGCCTGCAGGGAATAAGTGAAATGATTAATGTGGTAGAATAATAAATGAGAAAAGCATTGTGAAATTTCAATGTTAAGAAGTGATCAAGGTCTTGTAGAACTGAGAGATGATCTTATGTCTTTCATTCTATTTTCTGATTCTTTATGGTATACTGATCCACATTTAATTTTTTTAAATTTAATTTGGAAGCTTAGATTTTTATATGTTTCTATTATCCAGTTGGTTGTAAAGAAGACCAGAATAAACTTTTGGATATAATCTAATCCTTGAAATACCAATTAATACTTTTTACCTTTCTGTCTCTGAAAATAACTTTATGTCTCCTGTATAGTAGCATTGCAGCAAGAGCAGCAATATACATATGTGTGCATGAACTCATCGCAAACCATGGTGAATCCAGAAATGGAATTTGAGCTGTTACATTATTAAATACCTTGTTCAGAAAACTTTACAAATGTGTCCTCAGTTTTTATAGCAATAAAAAATCAATTGCCAAAACTTGAATATGTCTTGATTTAGTGTTGAGAGGTCAAATCTGCTATCACAGTTCATGGTGCTTGTAGGGTAAATTAGTAACATGAAATTTTAAGAAATGGGCAATCTAAGTATTGTAGCTATGCAAGTGATAAGAGGCTTAAGGGTATGACTGAAAAGGTATGTACTAGACTAAGAAGCAGGAAGCTGCTAGTTTATCAAACAGCTAATGGAGTTTTATAGAACTCCACAGAAGAACCTGTGAGACACTGTGACAAAAGATATGTAGGCCCGTGAATATTCAGTTACAGTATAATGATGATACAGGTGAACAAGCAGTGTTACTGTGGATCTTGCCTAACATAATCTTTGGATGAAATATTAATTAGAAATATTGGGATACCTTCTTTTACATTTCCTTTAGTTATATTTCAAATTAGATGTGATTATGAAGAAGAGTCATAGATTCCTTTCTTTGGTTCAAAGTTATTGTGCGATAGATTCCACTGTTTTTGCCTATGTTCAATAACAGACAAGTGTTGCATTGCTACAGAGCATGTCATCCTAGTGAAGAAAACTAATAATATATTTGATCTGTCTGTGAATTTGTGCATCATGTGAGGAAGCTCTTGCTCCTGGAAAATTTGGAAATAATAATGGGATCTAGAGCAGCCTACTAAGACCTGTTGGTAGAGTTGCTCTTCTGCCTGCAAGGGCAACTGTATTGAAGCAAACTGAAAGGCAGGCTTGGGAAGAAGCAGCCAACAGTACGGAGAGAAGGGTCAATATCCATAAAAGAAGTGAAGACAGTTATGATAGTAAAGTTGAAGATGGGAATCCAAGCTACAAAGAGCTTGGAATGTAAGAAGCTTGCATGCAGTAGTTGAATGTGCAAGCAAAGACATTTAAAGGGAGTTGAGGAACGCAGTGGATTTAAGCAGTGAGGACTAAGCTGCAAACATGCAGCTGCTGGAATAGCAAGGGAATGTAGCCTTTTTGCTTAGTCTGCTGTCATTCCAGCTGTCAAAATGGAAGAATAGGCAAGTGTGGTTAATGTGTGTTAGGATAGGGGGAATGAGTCGTCTTCATTATTTGTTATTGTGGTGGTAGTTCCTGAAAAACTGATAAAGATTTAGTTCTTTGGAAAGGTATTATGTGGACTACATTTCAGTATCTAATTACTATTGAAAGTACAGAATGCAAAAGGTGATGTCTCTTTCGTAATATTATCTTTTTAAAAAAACAGTATGATTGCCATGAAGCCAGTGTCCTTTTAGCTATTAATGGTCCCAGTGCGCTTTTCAGATAGGAAGGGGTGTTACTTCTGGAGCCCTGGCCTTGTTCCAATTCAGGTAATTACATTCTGCCTCCGTGGATTTCTCTGCAGTCTCAATTTACTAAGGCATTCTTTTCCACCTTATGCCCTAAACTGTTATGTAGTGTTGCAGTGTGCTAGTTAACCAGCTGCTACTTTACACCTGAAAGGTGTCTATCTTTCAGTAGGAGTGAGCAAATTAATCCCTTTGTAAGACTTATTTAATATTTGTAAAACACTTAGAGGTTCTCTGATGAATGGCAATAGGCACTGCATCTCATTAACACATCCTTTTAATTGAAGAAGCTAGCATGACTTATTTATTACTGCTGTTATTTCATATACTTTCTTCTGTTATTGTTCTCTTTGTGGGTTCAGAAGTATGGAAACTTCAGTTTGTAGATGCTGCAACCATATGCTCTGGCTTTTGTCTTGTGATCAGCCTGTTCAGTCTACTTGACAAAATGCTATTCGGCAGAATTTAATACTGTGATATCAGGCAGTGTGACAAGAATTGTGATTGGTTTAAATTCTCAATGGATCAATATGGCTAGAATTTTATCCTGTAAGTTTTGTTTGGTTTTCTTTTGGAAATTAAAAGACTGCTGCTGTACAAGCAGACTTCAATTAACTCTTCTGTGGTTCTTTTCAGAAAAACTAATGCAATGGATCTCATTATCAGATGACACCACTCTTAGGCATAAGAGTTCGTATGTTGCATTTTCTCAAAATACCTTCCCCACCCAATAAAAACCCAACAAACCCAAACATGCTTAATATGGAATTGGCAAAACTCTGGGCCTATTCTTTTGATGTTACCAGGGGTGATTTTTTTAATTTCTTTTTTTTTTTTTATTTTAGTTTTGTTTCCTTCACAGTGAGCTCTGCGGTGTATGTGTATGCTGTGTTTAAGACCTGGCTTCACTGTTTCACTGACCGATCAAAAGCTCACCAGCTGTTAGAGATAAACGTGGCCACACATATGAAGACAAAAATAATTTGTGGTTGTGATCTTTCCAGAATTGTGTCTTGCAGTAAGGGACAACATGCTGTCAGGGAGATCATGATGTAAACAGAGTTGAATTTAGCATTAACTTAACCAGGTTCTTTGGCATTCTCCCTACCAGGGGTTATAATGTATGTTTTTGGAAACATAATTCTCACATATATAGCAACATTGTGTGAATCTTTAAATATTTTCTTTTGTATATCATGCTCTCACAATACGACTTGTTCTTTCACACCAACTTATATTGCCACCTAATTTTAGGTTTCTGGTATTTTGAAGAAGGTAAAAAAAAGCTAAAGGTTTATAGAGTTTTATATAATAAGATTTGTTAAATTGCACAGTCATATGCAATTTAACATCCATGAAATTAATAATTGCACATCATCTTAGATTATTGTAGTTATTGTCAGTACATCTCTGTGTAATCTGTTTTTCAGTAACCTCTTCTATTGTTGGCAAATCCTAGCATCTAAATTACTGAAGGCTTCCCCCAGTCTTTACAGGATATTTTTTCTGGATTTCATTGTACTTCTATATTTCTTTGGAAACAACATAAGTACTTAAAAGTAGCAGTCTAGTGTCATTTTAGATACCCTAAAGTGTCAAAACCCTAAAGTTTAAAGCAAGTCCCTGTAGGGATGGCAGTTAAGTGTCTGCAGAAGATGTAAACTTTTCTGGAGTCACTGTGGGAGGCTTCTACAGCAGAAACAGCTCGTGTTTAAGTAGCTGGATCCTGCCTTTCCTGTTTTGCTGAAAGAGTAACCATGTGCTGCGAAAGAGCACCAGAGCATTATAATAATAATCCTCCCCTGCACTAACATCAGCCAGAGTGTGATCCAAGAATCAGATAGGGCTGATAGTGAGGAGATCATCTGAAAGCTCAAGGATATCAGTCACTCTGTCATCATTTGCAGCTAAGAACATGACTATTTTGTAGCTGGTTTATGAGTTACTTGCGGAAAAAGAATGAATAATTTGTTTCCAGAGAAGGACTAATATTTCTCCCCTTGTCTCCACTCTTACCAGTAATGTTTAGGCCAATGGGCTATTTTGTCAGAAATCCTTAACTGTTTTGCCTGAGTTTCTAAAACTGATCCCTTCATCAAAGAAAAAGGTTGCAGCACAGTTTCATCTGCTTCCTTAAAAGTCATATTGAAATTACAGATTCTGGTTCCAGCTCATGAATGTTAGTTGAAGCTGATGCTAACCTTGTCATGTTAAAATATGGTGAGAATAATTTATTGAATTCTGTGCCTGGTTAAAAAATAGAGAGCTTACTTAAAGCTTGTTGTAATCAGGCTTGCCATTGAAAATATTACCCAGTTTGAATGAAGCAGCAGATTTTGAATAGACTTTAGAGCAGTGTAATAATAGTCTTTACACAGCCAGTTTCCTCACACTTGGAATCTCTATTGATTTAGGTGAAAGGCATACACAAACTTATCCTGATCCAAACATCCTTTAAAGCTCTTAACATGTCTTCCAGTAAAATTATGTTGTGATTTCTCTGAACTTTGAATTTCCTTTTTTACTTTTTTTCACTTCTTTAAAAAAATCTTTCATATCCACTTTACAGACCAGCCTTTTAAATTTTATTTTTTTTTTAAACCTTAACTGAAGAGCATTTTTCCCATTTTGCAGACAATGGAGCTGACATAAAGCATTAAAGATTTGGTGACTTTGGTTAGGCACAGAAAGTTCAGAAACATTTGTGACTGAGAATTTGTGTTCTGTTTGAAGAAATAAATTGTTGTCCTAAATTATCTGTGTTATTCATGCATCTGAGGACAAAATATGCATGCAAATTGTAATTAAATCTGCCATTAAGAACTTCTCTGGTAAAGAAAATATCAATCATTTCTCAAAAATAGCATTGCTTTCAATCCTGTTCTGTGAATGATCTGTTTTGGAGGTAGGTTTTTTTGTGACTTTAGCTGTCAGGTAATCTGCCCTTAAGTGCATTTAATTTTTAAGTGTATTTAAGGTATTCTTAAATTCTAATGTATTAAATGCCATTATATCATTATACATACCTAGAAATGCATGTGCATTGTCCCAGAGATGATTCATTGCTCTTTCAGTTTTGGTGGGTCTTGAAAACCTTAAGCATTCTTTCTTGCAAAAGAATCTGTGGGATATTTGCTTAATGATAAAATTACAATTGCCTTTGTGTTTCTAATGTATGAGCTTGAAGCAGAAGTAGATTAAGTTTGCTGCTAGCATCAAGACAGCAAACTATCCCATATATCTTACTCTGGCAAGTTTCATTAGGAAATGTATCATTTAAGTTAAAATAAGAAGTAAATTCAGGATTGAGAAATTAAGACTTTTTTTTTATTTTTCTTCCCACATTGTAAGACTAAGTATACAACTTTGTTCATGTAACGGTTACAAACAGTTCACTGTGTAGGCCAAATTTTCTCTAATGCAGTAAAATTAAGAAATAATATGCTTTGAAAGTGATTTATGAGTGTGGTTAAACTGCCAGATTTACAAAGAAATAGTTCAGATCTTGGGAAGCCTTGGGAGTCACGTCAAAAATGAATTTGACCATGATTTAAACTGCTACTTTTCTTACATGACATTTAATATGTGTACTTTGGAGGCCCATATGTCTTTAATAAAATAGCATTAAGTTTTAAATATGATATAAATGCAGTCAGTTTCTAAATTCATAACCTTTTCCACAACTCCAAAATGCTAACCAATAAGGGAGTCATACATGCAATAAAACATAAACCTTAGAAAATAGTTTTTTATTAGAACGGTTAGACAGTTGGCAGCTGTGTAGTAATGTAATAAATACATGCAGCCAGTGTGGGTTTATCAGTCTTTGTTTACACTGTAAACAACTGGGACTAGACAACTAATTATAACTAAGGACCAAAGGTCATGAAAACTATATTTTGTTCCTTGAATGTGTACTTGCTAGGTGAATCCTATGATGCTAAGAAAAATCATTTATTAAATAAGAAACACTATAGTATGATTCCTGGTTGAATTGGTGTGAGGATATACTTTTAGACTGTTCTGAAGTACTAAGTATTTCAAAAACTATGAAAAGACATACAGAGTTTACAAAACATTTCAATGTTTAGTAAATCGTCAGCAAAAGAGTTCAGTGTTTCATGAAAACAGAAATACAGGACTGGTGTATGATGAAGTTTATGCTCAATAAGAAAAGAATGTTAGCATATTTTGAGAGGTATTTCTCTGCAGTGTGAGGGATTTTATTAATTCTATAAAATACTGTATTTTAAGATTACTTTCTGAAAGGGAAGCTAGGCCATAGCAAAAACAGGTTTCTAGATAGCTTGAACTTTTTTTCAGAACAACAGATACTGGTTTGCTTGCTGAGTTATCCATTTATTCAACATTCACAGAACAGTACTGCAACCCTGGTCACATATTCTGGGTAGTGTGACATTCTAATGAAAGCTATTGAAATGGTGTGGGAGTTGGGAAAAGACAGATTTTCTGTCTACTCTTACGAGTGTATGGGAGTGGGGGATAAAAACTTGATTGTGGTATACTTTTTCCTCCAAAATGCTTTCAGTGATTACATTTCTGGTTAGTGTGGTTCTAGAAAAATGGCAAAAAGTAAATTAAAAAAGTCTGCTTTGAAATGTATTACAAAGCATACATTCAAATGCTAATCTGTAGTCCCAGAATTATGGGTCCCCTAGAGCATCCAGAAAATTATTAACAGCATGTAATCCAGCTCAGTGTGAATGCATCTTTACTCTGTTAGCCAAATCTTTACATAATACAAATCATTCTACCTATAAAAGCACAAATATGTTATTGTTCTCAACAGGCAATTTAATGCAGCTATAGGGAGGAGAATAAGAGAAAAGATTACAAGGTACGTCATCGTGCTTTTATTTCTCTTAAGTCTCAGCATTTCTCTGTGGTTTTACTTGTTTAAAGATTGTACACAACTGTGCTGTCTATGTGAATTGAAAAGTAAATAAGCCTAAATATGAAGTTTCAATGGGTGTAGTTTTTAGGGGATTTGAGACATTTATCACAAATAAACATTACACCCCAGAAGGAATGCTGAACCTGTAATCTTTTTTTTCTTATAATTCTTTTGAAGACTTAAGTTTTGCTGTAGGAAGCTCATTCGTATTTGCCACCTCTTTGTGCAGCTTTAGCTGCAGAACTGTTAATTGTTTTCTGGAGGGCTTTATAAAAAGGACTGTTAGCGTGAATGCGTACAGAAAGTGTGTGAATGAAGAAGAAAACCTTTTATTGAAATAATACACAACTACCTGCAGTCATGTTGTGGAGTCAGGATCCTGCTTCAGTAGTATGACATGAGTTTGAGTGAGTTTAGCTGGTGATTCTTGTAAGAAAGGAGGTGGATCCACGCCAGCATAAGTGTGTAAATTGTTCTTGTCTCTTATTATTGCATTCTTCTGTTTTTTCTCCTGCTATTATACTACTACCAGACTGTGCTTGTGAGTCTCACTGTTGTGTTTTTCATCTATATGAAAATAATAGTTTTGCTTTTTGTATTGCTTTTGTAATTTTCCACTAAGCATGTGTCATTCTGATGTATGAGTGTTACCTAATCACCAAGGGTTGGAAATTCATGTAAAACATTTAAATAGGAGTAAGCAGTCAGGCTATTATCATTATTAGTTGCAAGAGAAAATGTGAACTAAATGTTTGTTTCAATGTGAAAAGTGAATGTACTACCAGAGAAGTAAGCTCTCTAGGAAAAAGAGCTGAGTGGTGGAGGCAATGAATGTGTCTGTTCTACCTGTTGTTGTCATGCCTGTCAAGCATGAACTGGAAGAAACTGTACATAGTTCTGTGGAGAAATAGCATTCCCAAGTTTGAAGCAGGATGTCACTTGCATGTTTTGCAGTTAGGTACTGGTCAAATCCATTGGATTTTGAACATGAAACATAAAATGCTGGTGCTGCTGAGTCTTAGAGCTATTCTTAGAGAACTTGCTCACTTTGAATGCATTTTGGCTGGAGTTTTGTGCTTGTTTCTTATTGCATATTGTTCCAGAGATGTCTAAGAGGCCACAGTATTAATCTATTGCCTCAGGTTTGCTTAAATTTGTAAATGTTGCTTTTGCATAATGTCCCTCTGCCTTTTCCCTCTTATGTTATGATGTTTCATATCTTTATGGTCTGAATAAGGCTCTACAGTACTACTTAGTTCTAAATAGCAAGCCAAGGAAGTGTGCAATTTTGAAGGATAGAATACTATAACAGGACTGGGCAAAACCACTGTATGTGTGGCGCCAAATTCTTCTTTCATATGAAGAAAGCCTTTGAATCCACTTTTACTCTTGTAAGGCAGATGCTGAAGGAGTCAGCTAACAAACTTAGATCTGTGCCATGTCAAATGGTCTTTCCAAAGCAGAACTTATTCAAATGTCTGTGCATGATTCTTGTTTCAAAACAGTGAAACAATCATTCTCTAAATATAAAGAAATATTGCATTGGCAAGTTTTTCAGCAGCATCTATACAGGTAATTCACTGATAGGAGTAGTACTTTAGATTTTATTGTTTATCTCTGACAGTAGAGAAATCTTACAAGTTGAGAAAATAATTCAGATTGTGAATAGAAAAATATCTTTAAACTGAGTTCATGTACCAGGCCAGAATGGTTCACAGCTTCTCAGTAGAGGACATACCTAAATTTCTGGGAAGCTTTGCTTCAAAGCATTGGCAGTTGCTAAATAAGAAAAAGAGTAGCATGGATTTTATTTTCCTGATTTATTTTTGAACATGCAAGTAGATCTAATTTTTTGTAACAGCTTCTTGATTTCAAGGCAACAGAAGCATAGCTTTGGGGTCTTTTTCTCACCCATACGTTTGCTGGTTTCTCTGGGAAGAATCTCTGAAGAACTGTTGTTTATGTGAAGTGCTCTTTTTCTCCACCAACTCCTCCACCTTCTCCCAGGTAGAAATGAATAGATATGTTGTTGGTAGAGAACTTACTTGCTTTTCCTCTTGAGGTCATATTTTGGCAAATGAGAAATCTATATTTTGATTTGAATAAGTCCCTAGTGAAAGATGGTTTGGCTTGTGAAAACTGCTGTATACAGAGTCAGTGGTTGTCTTGTCCTTTACAGTCTGGTCTTCTACCTTCTGCCCAGAATGTAGGGGAAGCCAACAATTGCTGGCTGAAGCAAGATCACTGAAAATTTATGGAGCTTTAATTTAACCTAAAATGCATTAATTCAAGCCCTATAAATCTTGTCTAATATTGATACAGTGAAGTTAACATGAGGGCTCTGTGGTCTGGGAGACCAAGGCATATACCTAATATTCCTTGCAGTTTTACAGCTACGAAGCAGCTACATTGGAAGACTGTTAATTGATCATGGAAGTTAATTTCAAGTTTATTTCAGTCAGGTGATATCAAAATGTTGTATGTAATAGACAGACAAATTTGGTACCTCAAATTTGAAAAATCAGGTGTCTTTTTTTGGCTTTTATGTGGAGAAAAGGCTCAACTGAAGATTTTGCCTATATTCTAGTTACTTGAAGATGGCAATAGTCCCTTCTAATCCCTCTACTGATAATAATGATGAAAGCACTGAATTATCTGGGCTGGTGTTTAGCTGGATACACAATATATTGGTTCTGTATGGCAGAAAATATTATTCTTTCATATGCTCTCTTAAATAGTCAAATCAAATACTAATATGCCATGTAAATTGTAAGGTGGAGAACTTAAACTCCTGGTATATAATTTTCTCATCTACAATATCAGTGTGATGGAATAGTTTTAGTTGGTAGAAACTTGCTGTAGTGGGAATAAAATAAATAATTTACTTTTCCTGTGGCTGAACTTCCAGGCCTAGACTTTGTATCTGTAGGAGAATCCTGCCTGCAGTGCAATGTTTAGAAATAAACCACATTATCAGTGGAGACAGGCTTTCATGATTTCTTTTCTGCACTATTGAAAGAAATGCTTACTTTTCCAATGCAATTTGTATTGACAAAGACTTATTTATTTAAAGGGAGAATGGACTGTGTATTTGGCTTTCATGTAGGTTTTCAGTGCTTTTTCTCCCCCCCCCCCCCTTCAGAAACAAGTCAGAAAAAAATAGGTTAATGACGTTTTCCCCTGTTAGGGGCATGGAAAAAGCTGTCTATGAAGAAAAGATGATGGGCCAGGTAAGAAGACTATCTTGTAAGGCAGCCTGTGGAGCATGAGATATCGCTATTCGAAGGCTGGTAGCGTGCCTTGATGCAAATCTTGTGTGCATTCTGACACACGTTTGTGTGCTATTACCAGCCTTCTGGGATTTAAAAGAGGGGGTTTTGAGGGCTATGAGCTTCATTGTCTTCACAAAATCTCATCTTTCTCCAAGTTCTGTACATGATGAGAAGTCTTAAAGAGATGTGCTCTTCATGTGATGTGAAGTCTTAAAGAAATGTGCTCTTCATGTGATGTCACTATAAATATTTATATAGCCTACTGAGGAAGAGCCAATCCATTAGAGTGCCTATTTAACCAGATACGAGTTTACTTCATTTAATAACATTATATTTACTTTAAGTAAAAAAAAGCTTTTTTATCAGGTAGTGGTAAGGTCCATGAAACAGGTTTATTAATGTCTAACTATCAAATTATACTTGCCTCAGAAATAATGGAAGTAGCAAAGTAATAGTCTATTTGATTTGAGACAGAATAGGATGTTTGATAATGTTGAAGCTGTTTCCCATGTGTGCAGGCCCTTGATGAAGTTAGCAGCAGCCAGCCTTGCTTAGACTCATACCTAATGGAGCAGTGCTGGTCTGAGGTTGTATGGCAGATAATGCTGATTTTTTTTTTTCTTTTTTCTTCTTAAATACATACTATTCATGATTTTATGGCACTCATGCAGAAGTATCTTATAATTCATGGTTGATTCATGCAGATATCTGTAATCTGTAAATATTTGCCACAGACAACTTGCACACAGTAGAAGTGACCCAGTATCAAAGTAGTGTTACTGGTTCTGCTACTGGTCCAACACTGCTAGCAGGCTCAAGATTCCTTGTGTTGCTGATAGCTTTTAGAATAAAGAAAGCATCCAAGGTGTGTTTATGCATAGCACAGACCTCTGACAACACTGGAGACATATCTCCCAAGTAAAAGCATAACTTTCTGGTATTTCTTGCAGACTTATATAAGGGACAAGTATATTCGGGGTTCAGTCACATATGCCACACCAACCAACCACAGGTCTCTGAAAAAAAAAAAAAATTCCTTTAATGTTATATATTTATTATCCCTGAATTTTTGGTATATTTTCAGAAACTTACAGTAATATAAGTGAGAGAGTTGAAGCTCCTGAAACTATCATATTGTCACATTTTAAGTGTACCCTTAACAATTACCCAATCCAGAAAATAGTTCTTACTATTACTTTGTTTTCTTTCCCACCTTGTATCTAGAACATGTTGGTCCCAAATTACTTCTACGTCACTCAGACAAAGACGGTTTGAGAGACAGTTACTGCAATGTGGATCTTCCTTCTAATTACTGTCTCTGAAATAAAAATTGATGAATGCAGTTGCTTAGGTCAGAACCACTCCCACTGCATACATTGTTTATTTCTTTTCATTGGATCTCCTTTTCTATCTTTCTCTACCTATCCTTGCTTCCCAGAGTCAGAAAGATTGACTCTTGTGTAAATGATAGGATTTGAAATAATCTTAAAGATAATGTCAGAAGGGTGTAATTGAATTATGAGAAAAAGCAATATTACTAAAACACTTCTTTACTTTGCAGTCATTACAGTATAGGGTAGTTTGCCTTTTGCTGTGCCTTTGCCTTTGCCACCTCTTCAAGAAGAAATGAAGGCTGTATTAGAAAAGCTTATATTTTCAAGAATAACTTTTTCTCTGATTAACATGCTTTAAATATAGATGCCTTAGACTGCTTCAGTTTCAAATATATGATTTTTTTTTTTTTTTTTTTTTTTAATGAATGTTCCACAGACAATTCTGGAACCACAAACTACAAGTTTTACAATTAACCCCTCTCTTAGTTCCTTTTGAGTTTTCTTCTGTTAACTGGGCTTTTTTTTTTTTTTTTAATTTTTATTTTGTATTTGATTCTCTAACTAAGGTCATTACAGAAAGTAAGTCTTGAAGTAGCAAGTGTAGAAATTTAATTTATTTAGCCTAATTTGATTTTCTGGACACATCTAAAGTTAGTTTGGTACAATCATACCTCCAGGTTCTTCTAGATTAAAAAAGTTTATTTCTCTAATTCTCTCTCCTTTTTAACTGGCTGGATCTAAAATGGAGTAATTTAGTTTGTAAAGAGTAGATCTGCTTAGTTTTGTCAACTTAGAGTTGCACTTTGGTAGCTAGTGAATAGACTAGACTAGAACTGCAGCAGCTGCTCTTGAGAAGTGAAAACAGGCTGTAGCTGTGGAGAGGAGATGATGGAATATCTGAATATTAAGTCCACTTTTCCTTTTTGTTTGAAACATCATTGATAGAAAAAAAAAGTTGTAAAAAGGAAAAACATAGAAAAGACACAACTCAACTGGATGGAAGGAAGCTAGAAGTGAAAGCAGTTTATCTTGTGGGATCAGAAATATACATCATCTTGAATGAAGCTAAGAAAATTGTAGATAATGCAAATGTTTCCATTACAGAGAAGATAAACAGAAGGAAAACCCTCTCTGAAACCTTCCTAGCAGAATTCAATTAAAGAAGTGTTGTGTTTCTTTACCACTTCAGCAGTTAAAGTACACCAAGTTAATGCTCATTTGGCAAAGTCATGGGCTTCTATTAATTGTAATTTAATGGATACCGGTTTAGTTACCAAATTCTGTATTTTGAAGAACTACGTCCCAGATCAAGATAACTGGTGATTATAACTGCTTAGGCCTCTTTCGAAGTGCTTCCTGGTGAATTTAATCCTATCTAGTACTGAAACCTATTTAAGTTCCATTTAAAAGACAGCATTTCTGTGTAAGTCTCATTCATCAAAATTAAACACATTTTTAATAGAAACTCTTCTGAGTGTTGTGTTTTATCACTGCATTTGTCTAACTAATGTTAAGAAAGATTTAAGTTTTACTTGTAATCTCAAAGGTAACAAAAGGTCACACAGCAAGCCCCACATCCATAGGTACTTGCATTTGAAGGGATGAGTCATGTTTTTCATATAAATCATATGGAATGGTCCATTATGAACACCTTGTAAAACTCAAAAGGCTTTATGATTGTTAATAGTTTTTGCAGTAGTGATTTACTGGCTAATTTGAGACAAAATATGTTGCAGTGTGGGCTAAGAGAATGTATTTATCCTGTCTGCATAAATAATAGTATATTATTGGTTGTGCACTTCAGAAGCAAGTGGAATGTCTGCCTTATATCTTGCAAGTAGATTTGACATTTCAACTTCTACTTATGACTTAAATCAACCTGGTTAGTGACAAATTATGAAATTGAATCATGCATTAATTTTTTTCTCTGCAGGTTATCCATCACAGTACTAACCTGTGAACAAAATGTAAGTTGTAACAGTGGTAATCACTCTGTAACTGCAATTTATTCGATTGAAGACCATCTTATTAGTGTAAAAATAGTTTGAAGAGACATTTTTATAATGACTGTGATAAAATTTTGATGTATCCTAAATGTGTGCAATATAAGACATTTATAGT
Source organism: Forpus xanthops (assembly GCA_032466535.1). Lineage (NCBI taxonomy): Eukaryota > Metazoa > Chordata > Aves > Psittaciformes > Psittacidae > Forpus > Forpus xanthops. The sequence continues at coordinate 50,649 of JASSUY010022905.1, forward strand.
GGCCCCAAGTGTAATATTAACAAAGCCTCTTAATGCACGTAGAAGGAGATCAGTTAGTTTGATGACATTATCCAGTATAGGTTAGATTCTCTTTTGGAGTTAAAGCATTGCTTGCTGCTTCTGAATGTCAAAAATATTGGAATTTCTAGACAGTCTAATGAATTCACATCTTTTGAGATGTACTGTACAGATAGCATTGCAAAGAGAATTTAGGTATTCAGCCCATACATGTGATGGCTAATGTCATTTTATCCCTGATATATGTACATGGGATTTGCTGGCGTACTGTGTCCTGTATTGATAAAACCATCAAGAATTGTAACTGCTGTGTCAGCTCAGTTCTTAGCTTCTCTGTTGGAAAAATTAAAAACATAATGGTCAAGCAATGAACAGTTAGAAATACTCTCAGTGACATGTGTAGATATCATAGAATTATAGAATCTAGTTCCAGCCCCCCTGACAGGGGCAGGGACACCTCCCACTAAACCATGCCACCCAAGGTTCTGTCAAACCCAGCCTTGAACACTGCTAGCAATGAAGCATTCACAACTTCCCTGGGCAACCCATTCCAGTGCCTCACCACCCTTACAGTAAAGAATTTCTTCCTCATATCCAATCTAAACTTTCCCTGTTTAAGTTTGAACCCGTTACCCCTTGTCCTTTCAGTACAGTCCCTCATGAAGAGTCCTAGCATCCCTATAGGCCCCCTTCAGATACTGAAAGGCTGTTATGAGGTCTCCACGCAGCCTTCTCTCCTCCAGGCTGAAAAGCCCCAACTTTTTCATCCTATCTTTGTACGGGAAGTGCTCTAGTCCCCTGATCATCCTCATGGTCCTCCTCTGGAATTGCTCCAACAGCTCCATGTCTTTTTTATGTTGAGAACACCAGAACGGCACACAATACTCCAAGTGAGAGAAGAGTAGAGGGGGAGGATCACCTCCCTGGACCTGCTGGTCATGCTCCTTTTGATGCAGCCAGGTTACGGTTGGCTTTCTGGGCTGCAAGAGCACACTGCTGGCTCACATTCATTTTCTCATTGACCAACACCCTGAGGTCCTTCTCCTCTAAATTCTGCTCTGAATCTCATCTCTGCCCAACCTGTAGCTGTGGCTGGGATTGCTCTGACCCAGGTGTAGGACCTGGCACTTGGCATGGTTAAACTTCATCAGGTTGGCATTAGCCCACCTCACAAGCGTGTCAAGGTCCCTCTGGATGGCATTCCTTCCCTTCAATGTATCAACCGAACCACAGAGCTTGGTGTCATCAGCAAACCTGCTGAGGGCGCACTCAATCTGTGAAGAATTATGTGTTGGGATCTTCCCCACTTAGAGATCTGGTGATGGATCGAAATGATAGATCAAGAGCTAAAAGGATCCATACACCATCATCCTCTGTGAATTCTTATATATAATGGGTTTTTTTAATTATTATTTTTTATTTACAAATATTTACATTATGCCCTTTTAAATACCAACAGGAATTTAAACTCTCAGACCAGCTAAAGTGAGCAATAATGATTGCCTTTGGTAGAAAATTTCACTAAAAAAATATGAAAAGATGGGAAAGAATATTATCAAACACTTCCAGTTCAAAGGTTGTCATACAATTGCATGCCTCCACAACTGTTGAAGATTTAACTCTGCAGAATCTCTTCTTAGGATTTAAAGTTTCTTTATAATCCTCACATTTTAAGAATAAAAACCTCTCCTACCACTTATTAAAAGAAAAGAGATGCCTTAATCTATGCTTACATTATTAACACATAATTTTTCACCAATGATGTTATTACATTCACGTTTCTTTTCAATCCTTCAAGTGTGTCACTTTTCCTAAACATTTCTTCAGTGACCTTTATATCTCCTGCAAATTTGCCTTTTGTCAAAGGTTGTCCCTCATTTTTCTTTTTTTCTACCTAAGATTAAGTTTTGTTAAAGTAACCAAGCACAAAATTCCTTGTATTTCCAGGAAATCCATCTGTATTTAAGAAGCTAGTAATTGCAGGTTATTTGTACTTCTGTGTAAGGTGATGAAGTAATTAATCATATTAACCGCTTAAAGTATGGTTATATTTTTGGATTCTGTATCCCTTATATAAATGAACTTGGCTTTAGATTAGTTACGTAACAATTTCACTGAATAGGAATGACTTTGTAGTGGTCTGTAAGATAGTTCTGTTGAAAGTGAGGGTATGGAACAGAAGTATTATATGGAAAATAGTTTTTTTAAAGGTCAAGATACTCTTGAAAGTCCATGTGCTATAAATATTTCAAGAAATCACCTAATTATCATTTGGCTTTGTTGTAAGTGTGTATTTCTCAGTGATTTTTCTCTCACAGTGAAATTCATGATAGAATAGCCTCGCCAGTTGCTCAAACAAATGCATGATTGAGTCCTTTCAGAGTTGATAGTGGTCGTGGATGAGGTTTGCTAAATCACAGAATCATAGAATGGTTTAAGTTGGAAGGACCTTAATGATTATCTACTTCCAACCCCCCTGCCATGGTCATGGACACCTTCCACTAGACCAGGTATCTCAAAGCCCCATCCAGCCTGGCCTTGAACACACAGGGATGGGGATAAATGTCAAGCAAAAGTAGCATTTGACATTATACAAGTTACGTTTTTATTAACGTTTTGCACATAAAATTCTTCAGGTTATTTACATTTCATGAAAAATATTTGAAAAATTAATTTCATTTAACAATATTAAAATATTAAAACTATGTCACAGACTGTTGAATAATAGTTTAAATACTTCTATGATCTGTTTGCTCTGAAACTTTTGTAGTCTATTTGTGAAGTAGGTAAGTTATCTGGAGATAATACTCCTGAGTTGAAGAGCTATTGTTCATCAAAAGGCTTACAGTAGTAGAAAATAATTTCCTGTAAACCTTGCTGTAAATCACTTGGGTAAAACCCACTATGCTTATTACAGGCAGTCTATCTTGTCTGGTGATAGTCTTAGTAAACTGTGATGGGTCACTGTGATATGTCATTGGCAACATGTGGAGGCTTGATGGGTGGCAACTTCCAGAATTAATATTCTGCTTTCATATTTGGGAATACATAAGTAGTTTGAATTCCATCTCAGGAGACAAATAATTAAATTTACTTTCCCAGTTAAGGTCAGACTGCAGAGTAGCAATTGGCTTCAGAAAATGCCTACTGTTTTTCAAGCTAGAAATTGCTTTCAGTGGTCAGGTCTTGGCAGTTAGTTGGACATCACTATTTTTGGAGGAACATGCTGCCCCCGCCTATTGCAGAATGAAAAGTTTCATACCTAATTTAACAAATTGTAGTTAGGCTTGACAGGATTTCAGTTATGTCAAGTTCAAAAGCTTTATATGTACCAATAAGAAATAATCTTGAGCTGAAATGTCTTCCTACCCCTCCCCACCATGAATCACTGCCCAAGACATTACTGAATAATAAATGCAAACCCCATATTATTTATTTGTACAGAGAAAACTGTAGAGAAAACTCCTGTGATTCTAGGATTGCTGGAAGAAGAAACCAGCAATAAGACTGCTGGTTATGCGCCATGAAAACATGTACATATAGTGAAGAAAGCAGGTCAAAAAATAATGCAAAAACTGTTATAAACAAAATGCGCATTTACAGAAACATATTACTTAAAAATGTAAACTTGGGAATATAATGCTATTTTTGAGACAGAAAACTATTAACATTATAATTTTATCAAAGTTTATAGGAAAATACAAAGTAAAAAGTAAATTTTTTACCAGGAAAAATACAGAAGTTCTATTATTTTTTTTTTTTTTTTATTAGAAGACTTGAACCCATGACCTTCCCATCTCATCACATAAGCATTCCATAGGCAAGAAATAACCACTGCATGTCTCCCCAGACTTTCATGAACTAAATGGTATATCTACCTAATAGTTAAGGACAGTGGAAAAAGAAGTATGAATCATAAATTACAAGAATTTGAATATGAAAAGTCAGATTGTTAAGTGCCTCTTTTTAGCCACAAATAGAATACTAATGTATGTTTTATATTAACTTTATGCTACCTCAGAGAAATAACATCTTTTATCACCCTTTGTCAGACAAAGAGGAGACATCCATCTTTTAAATGCAGTAAACAAAACCAAAACTTTGTAATTTCAACAATGAAGCATAGTTTGATATATGCTAGAGAAAAAACAATAAGAATAATTCAGCACCATGGTTTAACCCCAGCTGGCAACAATGCACCACACAGCCTCTTTCTCACTCTCCACTGCAGGTGAGGTCGGGGGATCGTATCTTGCTATATAGTAGCAATGTCTACATCTAATGCATCATTAAATGATCTTGTTCCAATGAGTTCAACAAACCTGAATGCTATCAATGCCACCTAATCATATAGTTTTCCAAGTAGCAGTAGTTCTGACTTCTAAATGCAAGTCTGTTTCCTCATGTCTGTACTTCACAAAGTACAAATACCTATCAGAGTTGATGCTTTTACAGGTTGAAATGTGGACTACAAACAGTAATGAACATTTCTGTCTTGAAATAGCAGCCACATTCCTGTGACAAAACACTTTATTCTTTGAAGCTTCTTCCTTCTGATTCAGTGAATCAGTGTTGTGTTGTTGTTGAAATGACAACAGTCATCTTTTGAGATTCCCAAGTCACAGCAGCCTAAACTTTCCCTGGACATGGCTGACAAGTCCTATGATTTATCAAGTTAGCAGCATGGGAAGGAAAGAAAACCTTAACAGCAAATTCTCCCTTTGACTGTTCACCTAAACAGATACATTTTTTATGTTAGTTACTCTATTTCTTAAATCGAAGCTGGTTAGGGATTTAAAACTTCAAGGAGAAAGTGTACTGCACACACACAAATATATATATATGTATATTCCCAGTTCAAAAATCTGCTGGCTAAAAGGGCAAAGGAATAGTGCTGAGTAACTCATTTTCAAGTGGAAGCTTCAATTTCTGTGGGAAATCTGCTCAATTTTTCTGTATGTTTGGGACTATGTTATTACTTCTCAAAAGCTTAATAATATTTATGTTATGCACAGATGCAGCAACTATTAAGAAGTGTTGCTACTGTTCAAGTTATTCATCAGTATTGCTGGTAAATGTGGAACGGTTACTGAGAATTTCTTTATGTGTGAATACATGACAGGACACCTGGAATCTGGAATCTACGTAGCTGTTCAGCTCTGTTATTTATGTTTTGAAGATACATACCAACTTTATGGTGCTTAGATATTAATCTCAAGAGTCAACTTTCACTTTGTAATGAAAAGTCACTATATCTCTAGTTGCTATATCTGTAACAGAGACTATTTTGTCTGTGCTTACATTGTAGTTTTGATTTAGACATAATTTTGGCTTTGGTTTTTAAACTATGACCATATGAGTTTCTTCTCTAAGGTGCTTTGCTATGCTTTCTTCCCAACTAAACTGGATTAAAGACACTGGTAGAAGAGAATGGCTGTTCCACTGACTTTATTTAGGAAGTCAGACTAGCACCTCTGTTTCCTACCCTCCTACCCGAGTTCATTTACAAAAGCACAGTGAAATTCTTGTAAAGAGATGCATAAGTGGTCTTAATTCCAATTTGGTCCTTTTTGTTCCACCTTCCCATAGACATAGCAAATAATGAGTATGTGTGCAGTTAAGCTCTGATTTTACCTGAGAAGGAGCACCTAGAGCTTTCTATACCTCCACAATTATGACTTGCCATTTTATGTATCAAACCCAAGTAAAGCACTGTAGTCCTTAGATTTGCATAGTTTAAAGGGGAATATGTCCTGGAGCTTAACAAAACAGAAGCATGCAAACTGTGGCACTGTGTGTGCTCAGAGTGGGGGCAAGTATACAAATCAAAAAAAATAGCTTGCATATTCCCCGAGGAAATAACAAGGGAATTCTTTCTTCTGCTTCTGTTAACCTAAACCAACTCACTGAGATTGAAAAAATATGGCCACTTTTTAGGTAAAAAAAGCTAATGTAAGACAATTCCTTGAAATGAATAGCATTGTAAATGAACTGTCTGTTGCATGAAGGCCTCAAAATTAACACAGATTAAACACAGGTAGACAACTGTATCTGACTTGGTCATATATTTATAGAAAAATATTTAGTACTTGTGAGGTGCATCTAATAAAGAAACCAAAGTTATAAAATCAAAGCCGTACAAATGGTTCCTCATGCCTTTTTTTCTCTTTCTCATTCCAGACTCTTGGCAGAGATTTAACATTTTCTAAAAAGCAATTAGATCACTTGTAATAATGAGTTCATCTTTGGTATTTTTTATGTGAGTTTTGTGCCACATTTCTTGTGTGTTCCATTCATTTTTTGGGAATGTGTATTTAGCATAATCTGTATTCATTTTGCATGTTTTTTCTGTTGGCTTTGAGCCCTATAAAATAAATACTATGTTTAGTATCCCCTTTGACTGCAGTATTTCAAGGACTTTCCCTCTTGGCCTTTCTTTTGGGGGCTCCTTTCCAAGGGTTCTTTATGTCCACCCTTCTAGACTTTATAAAATGGGATGAAAAGATGTGTGTTTGACTTGCCTTCCTTGAATGCATGTTCACCTGTTTCTGAGCTAATAATGTGGAATTTGGAACTGTTGAAAAATTTAAAATTCGCAAAAATATACACATGCATACAAAATATTTTTGTATTATTAAAATCATTATGTATTATCAATAGTTTTATGACTGACAAATTTTGAAATCAAACTGGTTTTAATGTGCACTTATAAAAAAGTTATAACCGTATAATTTTCAAGAAATTGTAATTTTTTTGTTGTATGTTCATATGCATTACAAACCTGTTGGAATTTTTAATTGACATCTCATCTGGAGGTCCTTGAAGACTTCCTTTATGCTGCAGCAGCAACTCAAATGGTACGAAGAACCAAAGAAGTTATAGCCATGCAATAATTTTGAAAAGTGCAATCTTCATTACAGAGTTGCTTATGTTGGTGTAACCTAAGGATCGTACGCTGATACAGTGTTTGCTTAGCCTAAATCTGGGATTCATGTTTTAGGAATCTTAGGTTGTGTGTATTATTTCAGCTCTTTGTTAACTGTAAGCATCCTCAGAAAGCATTCATAGATTCTGAAGAGAGGGATGTGATTGTTTCTTGGAATAAGATTACTTTTCTACACAGTGTTTTAAGGGACTAATATTAAGTATTCACTTTATAAGAGTAGTTTCTCTTTCTTATCCTAGGGGGTTTGTGGTTTTACTGTAATTTTTACTAAAGTAAAAATTAATAGTAGCCACTTTTCTGCAATTTCATATTTTCCCTATAAAAGTGAATCATCTACACATCTGATTTTACTTTGCATTTATACTGAAGGACAGTGGTATGGAATGCAACTCCAAAATCAGGTACAAATAAGGGGAAGGTTCATTTTCGTGAAATAGAAACATTAAAGTGGTTTCTCACTACCCATTCCAAGTCAGTGGAAGTTGTGTTTCCATCTGCCCAATGTTGCTAGAAATGTTGTCTGGCATGTGTCTCATTATCTGTAAGGCTGTGGATCTTAATAAATAATTCTCCCAGTGGAGAGGTAATTGCAATTACTGTTATCCCCTGTGTACTTGCAGGTGGGGCAAGTGGTTTGAGAAAAGCTGTGTGAAGGTATAGAAGGACTGATTTTAGTAGGAGTGGCTTCATGGCAGTGGTTTAAAAAATTATGGAAAGTTCTTAATGAAAATTCTTCTTCCGTCTTACATTGTTCTTCCAGATGCTCCAGACTTTCATTTCTTTCCACAGTTAACTCCAAAACTGTGCAGTCCTTTGAGAACTGAACATTTCAGGATCAATGCTAAATTTTACTTGGTGTCTTGCACATAAAGTCATCCAAGCAGTGGACATTGTTTGTTCCCAGCAAAATCAGTGAAACCTGGGAATGCTTTGCAGGTAATGTGTTGAAGCCCATAAACATATGGTATAGTAGCTTTATATTTACTACACATGTAGTCTTTCAGAGTGAAAAAGACTCAGCAACCTAGTGTATTTGACAGTACAGATACAATTGAAGTATACCATAATAAGTATATCAACTTGTAGGTGACAGTATGGATTTAGTAAGGGTTATTTTGCAGTTAATCTCGATGCTTTAGGATAGTGAAATCCTAATTTAAATTCCACTTATCAAACCATCTGAAATAAACTTAACAGAGAAATAGCAACATTAAGGAATTACTTTCCCTAATCTTAATTTGGAGATTGCCACTTTCATTACAAAGTGCTGCACGTGACAAGAAAGTCAAGTTGGTATTTGATAGATGTAGCCTTTAATACTTTGAAGGTATTAAAAAACAATTTGAAATTACAGTTTTTATTTACTTTATTAGAAACCTTTTAGAGAATATGGTTTACAGCAGTGACAAGCTTTTTGGTGCAGTATAAGAATCTGGAACTGCAGGCTAGAAAGCAGAGCTAGACTGCAGAAAGTTCATTTAAAAGTCATGTTTCCAATATAAATTATGTCCAGTTGTGCAAACATGTCAAAGTTTGGTAAATTGGATTTGTTTAATGTAAACAATCTTTGAACAAAATAATAACATAGCTTCAGAAAAAGACATTATGCTCCCACTTTCAAAAAGTTTCTGTAACTTGATGCAAGAAAGAGCTCAACCATGATTCTGTGGAAAATTATGATTTATTAGAGCCAAACTCCATAAAACAAGCTCATAATCATGTTTTAATTTTCTTTATTGGTCTACATTCTAGAGACAGTATTAAGACACAGAAACGGTCTTTTTCATTGATTGAAATGGTTTGGGTATCAGGGTATAATAGGTGCTATTAGAACTAACTGCTTAAGGAATTAATTTGTGCAGGTGTTGGCTAAAGGAGTGGAAAGAAGTCTAGTAGTAGCCATGTCTTCCAGATGCAGAAAAAGCAGTGTATGTAATTTTATTTTTAAAAAAGCATGTGAAGCGACACCCATTTTTTGTAACATCAAAAAATACTATTTTTTGATTAATCAATAATATTGCTACTCTTTATATTTCTGTATGTGATAGGAGCTGTATAAACATGGAGCATAAGTGGCGATGGCTTTATCAGAGAATGTAACATTTAATGTGTTGACCATAAGAGATTCTGAAATTTTCATGTAGACCTAGAACCAATCCAATTTATTTATTTTTTTTTTTTTTTATTTTATTTTTTTTTAATGTGTATACATTTTATGAACAAGACTGCTGACAATTATAGGCTTCTGGCCAAATCCCGTGAAGCATTGAGTGTCATGGCCATAATCCAGGACATTACCATGGCATATTGTAAATTGTTCTTTTGATGTCTTCAGAAGTTAACCTTATCCTAACTTCCTAGCTGTTTAAATTAAGACTTTTCAGGATAGAAGCTGAAGTGAAATAGTGAAATTTTATGACTGTTGTGGAATTGAGGAAGACTTCATATCATAGAATAGTTAGTGTTGGAAAGGACCTTAAGATCATCTAGTTCCAACCCCCCTGACAGGGGCAGGGACACCTCCCACTAAACCATGCCACCCAAGGCTATGTCCAACCCGACCTTGAACACTGCCAGTGATGGAGCATTCACAACTTCCCTGGGCAGCCCATTCCAGTGCCTCACCACCCGTACAGTAAAGAATGTCTTATATCAACCTAGTTCAAAGGAGTAGACTCCAGAAACATGGGGCAATGAACAGTTGGTTCTTTCCAAAGAGGTCTGTGCAGTGTCACAGCTTGGTAAGAGGTGTCCAAGGGGTTTAAAGGTCAGTACATACCAAAGTAATGAGTCTAATCTAATTCCTGGAAGAAATAGGCTTTCCAGCTACAACTGGAATATTTAATTACATTTTGAATTATGCAGATTCAGGAGATATATTTTCCTATTAACTAGGGAGGTTGGGAAGAGGCTGCACTTGAGAAAATCAGATGAGGTTTATTGTTACTGGTTTGAGGAGGGAACAAGAGCTCCCACAGTCAGGAAATGTCTGACACATCTGTACTGTCTTTACGGATATGATCTGAAATGTCTGCAGTGAATCTATCAGACTATTTCAAAGCAGAAAGGGGAAGATGAATTCACATTGACCTTACCCTCCCACAAAGCAAAGTTAAAGCTCACAGTCACAGTCCCATTATTAGTTAATGAGTCATTCATCTGCAAACCTCTGCCTAAGTGTGACATGGGGCTTACCTTTTACTTTCCCTTTAAAAGAGGAGAAAACCTATATGGCTGTTCCAGTTTATCAGCAGTTGAAATGTCTAACTAGTATGTATTGAAGCATGCAGAGCTGTATGTGCTCAGTCAGTTTTTGTGTCCTCATTTATAGGTCAAATCACATGCAACTTTACTTGTTTTGCAATTCCAACTACCACTTGTTTGTAGATTCTCTGGAGAGAGCTTTGGTTTGAAAGGAAGAGAAAACGCTGCTCTGTTGCTGGCACTGGTGTAGCTGTCAGGGACATTTTGCCTTCCACAGAGGTCATAAGTTGTCACTCGATCCCATTATTGGCAAGGAAGGGTCTGGTTTTCATGGCACTGCTATTTGTTTTGATTTGGTCTCCTCTTGGGTGCACAGATTATAGGCCAGTAAACCTCTCTTTCACTAGCTAGTGTGGGAAGTTCCAGCCTCTCATAAACCTTAAATAAGTCTTAACTCCAGAATGCTGCCTTTTGGAGATTAAATTTCTCAATGTTTTGCTGTGTTTTTAGCCCAAGGGTACTGTTGACAGAAAGCAGTGTTTTTATTCCCCGATTGCTCTCTCTTTCTCTTTCTTAATGTTGCATTTTTCTGCATTACTGGAGGTATCTGTGTTTGAAAAAGGATTACTTTAATCAAAACTTAAGACAGATTATTTGCCCCCTTTCCTTACTGACTGACAGGAGCCTAAGCTGCACATAATCTTTTGCAAAATACAGCCCTTTTGCAGCATATTGGAAATTTCAGAACCAGAAGATTTAACCTCTTAATACACCTAATTGAAAAGCTGTTGATTTTGACAGTGCCAGCCAATAGTTGTGTAAGCTGCCTGAAATTTGCAGACTGATTTTTTCTTTCCCTTTTTTTCCTAAACTAAACACATAATTTTCCTCTATATTTCCCTCATTTAAGGTAATTTATGATCTTCACTGCAGTGAAGGCAAAAATGAACCTTTCTTAAAGAGTTGCCTTAAAGGCAAAAGAGAAATCATTGCTTTAAACCTGAATTTTGAATGCTGTAATTTTGGAGAAGCAAACTTAAGCAGCTCACCAATGTTCCATTGAGATTTTGCTATAACATAGACGTATCAAAGGCATAGAATGCCTGTGTGGCCTTCAGGCATTCAAAAGAGAATCTTTCAAATATTTTTCAAATACTCTGAAGGAAGAGTTACCAAATCTGAGCATATTTCAGTCAGATGTATAATTGTTTTGAGTATAAAGTAGTAGAGCTGCCTGTCACTGCAGATGCTTGTGTCACATTTTATTTTTCTTCAGAAATAGCATCCAGAATATTCACAATCCTCTGTCCTGTGTTCCTCCATCCCAACATGACTCTGTAATACAAAACTGGTATGGACTTTCTTAAAAGCTGTTTTTTGACATTTATTGCTAAAGCATTGGAGTAGGGTCCATTCTGCAGTCCCATCAGAAGCATTTTTGGCCTGCAGTAGTTCACAAGTTCACAGGTAAAGTTAAAAGTTACTCGCTGCTGCTTTTGCAAAGCAGGCTGTCTGTTTGCCTACCATGGAAACCTTTCCTGAGATTTCCTAGTTGTCAAGGATAGGTTCAGGGTTCATATAGCTTTTTATTGTGCCCTCTTTGAGGCTGATTTGCAGCACTATTTAAAGCAAAAATGCCAAATGAAAGTTCCTCGTTTTAAGTTTGTGCTTACACAAAGCTTCTTTGTGGGTTTTTAGGCCTGTCAGACTTGTCAGGCGTGGTAAGAAAAAGTATATTGTTTCCAGCACTTGGATTCCTTTCCTTCTGACATCTGCCACTCTGTAAAGATGATAAATTCCTGCCTCATTAGCCAGGGGTGTGGGATTACAGGCTGACAACACATTAATCACCAGCTTCTGTGGCAGGCTGACTAGCAATAGGCATTGTTAACAAAACTTTTCTAATATGTCACTCTTCTCTATGACAGCCTGTAATCAATCATCTTGATTGACAGTGCTGATAGATTACACTATTTATACTTTGTGTAATAAAAGATAGCGTTTCCACCTACTGTCATTTCTAGGCTAGCTATGGAGGATCACTGAATAGAAACAAACACAACAAAAAAAAAACAGGCCTTAGCTCAGCATTGTGTAGTTAAGTCAGACTGCCTTGTAGATCTTTTGTGGTAGCTTTTAGAAGAGGTGTATTGTTAGGGAACCTGGTAAGCACATGCGTTTAAGTAACTCTTGAACTGAGTGTTTCTTTGCTGACTTTGTTATAAACTGTCAGGTCAAGTTCAGGCAGGTAGGAGATTGTGTTAATCATATGGTGGCTATAGCTTCCTTTTTCTACCCTGTCTGTCTTCTCCTGTTGACACCCCCACCACCCCAGCCCTGGCCAAGATAAGAGCTGATTTAGATGTTGATGAACTATGTGTGGTTCATGATTTAGAAGGCAAAATCATACATGTTTCCTGTAATTTTATGGTGAAGGGAAAGTAAACACAAGGAGGAAGTGCAAAGCAAACTTGCCAAGACAAAGCAGAATTTGTGTTGGGACTTGTTGCCTTTTGAAACTTGAAAAATTAGAAACAAGATCAGGATTAAGGTGCACAATGAAATCAAGTTGATGCTTTGTGTTTTTTTTGTAGTTGTTTCTTGTTTTAAAATCACTTGATTATTACCTTTATTCTTTACCTCCTGAAGTTATTTCATTGTGCTGTAGTGGAAGATTTAACAATGACTATGATGGGAGGACAAAAGTTTCTTGTAGCAGATGTCCATTAGAATGGCTATTTTTTTATTGTTTTAAAGCTAGTTTCTTTAATTTCATGTTTATTTAATACAAATAAATGCTGCATTAATGTTATTGTAGTGGCTCAGTTATCTTTATCGTCATTTATATATGCACCTTGAGAAATTTCATATTAATACATAATTACTTTATCAGTAAAATTATTTCTTCATCCACCTGTCCCTATGTGTGGTAGGTTTTTTTCTCATTGGAAAGATTCATGTTCTCAGTCGCAATAAGAAACTTAAAAATCAACCTTTGGATTTTAGGAAATAGGAATTAGAGCTTAAATTATAGTACTTGGGAGCTCAGCTAAATTTGGGCAGCTGGGAGAAGATCATTTAAACTTTAATCTCTCTAAGAAGAGTTTTAATTTTGTGGCCACAGTGATTAATGAGAAACCTGACCATCTGATTAAGCCCCTCTGTGTCACAGGATATGATTAGTAGGTGACAGAGACTGTAACAATATCCAGCCAAGCCTTGTTTCTTTCGCAGCTCAGACTGTTATATGATTAATGTCCTCAAGGGCTATCTCCAGGTCAGGCAGGGAGAACCTGTCAGAACAGGTGGAAGTGACAAATTCCGCAGAAACTCTTTTTGCAAGAGAGGCAGCATGCAAGAATGGATGAATGGAGAAGATTCCAGATGGGCTGGTTGACCTTTCTGTACTCTGAACAGACACCAAGGGCATCATGGGAATGAAACATAGTAAGTATCAAAAAACTGCAGATGTTCCATAGTTATTGAAGAATTATAGTATTGCCAAGTTGGGTGGGTAAAATGTACAACTCATCATATTATCGCCCCTGGTTTATGCTTTCTGATATGCTACTGCAAACTGTAGATGTAGTGTGTGTGTGTATAGACTAGATAAAATACCACACTCTGTGTTTTATGGCAAGAGGGGAAGATTCTTTGCGTCAGTACAGATAAGGCTTGATAGAGTTGATGGCTTAGTATAGCATTTTCCTGTACTAGTATATATAATCTATCTTGTTATCATCAATACCGCTCCATTTAGGGAAAGGCAGTCTTGGAAGTTAAAATAGTTTATAAAAATCCTCATTCCTTTTTATTAGGTTGTGATGATCTAGCAAGATATTTTATATCTTTCAGAGTACTTTCACCTCTTAGGTCATAGGTTCAAATCCGTGGTTTAAGTATCCTGACATACTCTAGCTTGCAATATCACACAACACAGAATTAGCAAGGGGATTGCTAAAGTATCATCTGTCAGATAAACAGACCATTTTATCACAGAAATGGTATAAAATAGTTTTGTATTACTATAGAGGCAGAGAAGGGAAAAAGCACTGGGGTCTTTATGGAATTCCCTCTGTAGGTGCTTAATATTCAAAACAAAACAAAAAGTGAAACTGGAGGCTAAGATTCACCCCATCTCCAAATGAAGATTATTCTGTGCAAACTTTATTGCTGTTATGTCATTGTTATTAGTGTTTGGTACTATTTTTGGCCATTTATAATCTTGCTTTCTTCAGCTTCTATTTTAGCATATGCACAGTATCTTTTTCAGTTTAACTGTAATAGGTAAATTTTCTTTTACATAATTAATGTTTTCTTTCCCCTCAGCTTTACATATCTTTGAGAAGAGTAGTTTCTTTCCGTTTTACAGATGAAATTGTGGAGTACAGAAATTCGATATAGTACAGTCAAACCAGTACAAGTTATTGTGCTCCAGTATTAGGCTTTTGCATTTAATTGAACTTCTTTATTCTGTATTTTCACCACTTTAAGGGGAGCCGTTCTGAATAAAGGCTCTCATTTCTGTGGTTCTAAGACTTTTTGTTCTTTGCCACTGTTTAAGCTGTCAGAGCAAGCTTTGGGTATGGTAAATGCCATGCTCCCTTGAGCAAATCAGCTGCCATATGCTATAATTTACACTTTCTGAATCTTTATTGGCTAGGCAAAAGGTCATTTTTCAGAGTGGATTTCCCAATGCAGAATTAATAGAGGAAACAGGCACACTTCAGTGGACCAGTGACGGTAGATGGCAAAGCTTCTCTTGTGCATTGTCACAGAGTGGCAAATAGGGAGAATGTAAGTAAGAATGAGCTCTAAAACTATAGAGGAAGAGAACTAAAATCCCCCATTTGAACACTCCTTTTACATTGGTTTGATTTTTATTTTTTTTAATTTGTTAAAGAATACACAAACACACAAATCTCTCGTAGCATAAAGATTTTATTAGCATTTTCAAGTTCTCTCTCTTACTGTGTTCCCACAAAAATGATAGACTTTGATAAATTGTGACAACTTATCTTGTAAATAGTTTGCCTTGCTATTGTTTGTTTCAAACTTTGCTATCAGTTTTTTAAACTCTTGTCACTGTATATCCTTTCCACTAGGTTGATCAGTAAATCACAAAGTAAGCCTGGATATGAATTGTGTGTCAGATACAAGAGGAGACAAGACTGACTTTTAAACCTCTGTGCAATCCTGAGAGGAAATGGAAGCTGTATCAGCAATCAAAATGCACAAAATTTTATTATCCAAAAAAGGTTAAAGAAGGACGTGTTCATTTTAGGGGTAATTTACTAATCCAGATGCAGAAAATCAGTATTATAGGGGAATATTCCAAAGTGACTTGAGTCATAGAATCATAGAATAGTTAGCGTTGGAAAGGACCTTAAGATCATCTAGTTCCAACCCCCCTGCTATGGGCAGGGACACCTTTCACTAAGCCATGTCACCCAAGGCTATGTCCAACCTGGCCTTGAACACTGCCAGCGATGGAGCATTCACAACTTCCC
>JASSUY010022906.1:0-16433 GCA_032466535.1 Forpus xanthops
TAAACATTCTAAGCCATAACTATAAACACTGGTGTTATCAGCACTGTTCCCAAGTTGAAAATCCAAAACACAGTGCTCACCAGCTACTACTTAAAGAAAAACGACTGCTGCTGCTGAACGCATGACAATCTTCAACATAATTGGTCCCAGTACAGACCCCTGAGGAACAACACTCGTCACTGGTCTCCATTTAGATATAGAGCCATTGACCATAACTCTCTGAGTGTGACTATCCAGCCAATTCCTTTTCTACCAAGTGATCCTCCATTTTACAGACACAAAAGTCACACAGGACAGTGTCAAATGCCTTGCCCAAGTCCAGTATATGTTAGTGCTCCTCTTTCATCCACTAATGCCATGACCCCATCATAGAAGGCCATCAAATTGTTAGGCATGGTGTGCCCTTAGTGAGGACACGGTGACTGTAAAGAATCACCCCTTATTGTCAATGTTCCTTAGCATAGTTTCCAGGAGTACCTGCTCCATGATCTTGCTGGAAAACAAGGTGAGGCAGGCTGGCTTGTAATTCTTCATTTTTTTCCCTATTTAAAAGTGATGGCTGCATTTCGCCTTTTCCAGTCAGCATGAAATTCGCAAGACTGCCATGACCTCTCAAATATGATGGATAATCACTTAGCAACGATATCCTCTAGTTCCATCAGGGCCTGTGATTGATATTATTCTATCAATTACCAGGAGTTAATAGATCTTAAAGGCTTCCTTATAACAAAAAAAAAAAAAAAAAAAAGGAAGAAAAGTCACAATAAAAGCTGAATAAAGACTGTAAATCTGAGTTAATAGCTGAGCATCAAGAAAAACTAGAGAGCTAAAAGGATAAAGGTGTTTTCAGTCTCAAATTAATTTGCATGTGTCCACACTGAATCATTCAAGACAGATTTTAAATGTTGTAGACTAATATTTTTTAAATTATTAGTTAGGTGTGCATTGTAGTTTTTATATTTCTCTGAATTTTCATGTTTTTTTTTCTTTTTAACTTTATTTATTATCTTATTTTTAGCTTTATTTTAGATGCTAAGTGCTTCTTGGATAAATGAACATGCACGCTAAGAACTAATTTTACCCAATTACTAAATTGATCCTTTCACTGCATTTGCATAAATAACAGACAGAATTGTAGGGTAAAGGATTATTTTTTATTCTTTACTCACATATGGGTTACAGTTATCTAATTGCACAACTTCAACTTGCATCAGGTTTGTCCTTAAAGAATATAAAGAGAAAAAATAGTTCACTTAAAAAGAAGCAGAATCTGAATAAAAAAGAAAAAAAATATAAGCTAATGAGAAATAAACTTAATAATTTTGAAAATGGCCTATGTTAAATGTAACTGAGAAAATAAAAGACACTGTAGCAGTTGTCCCAAGTAATGATGATCTATTCTGAGTGGGCAAATTAAAAAAAAAAAAAAAAATCATTTAGTCAGTCAGTGTTAAAGATATCTAAAAACTTAGGCTGATTTTGATTTTTTTTTCATTCCTTTTTTTGGGTTCAGTATTTTTCATATAAATGTACTTCTAGTTAATGAGGCTGGATAAATTTTTTTCCAATTTAAAGCATCTTCTTTCTGAAATACAGCTCTTCAAGATATTGGGTTATAATTGCGTGTGATTTTCTTTTCATTTATGTTTTTGCTTTCATTTATGGTTGGAGAGTGATTTTCTAGTGCTGCTAATATACGCTTATCTGTTGCTCTTATGCTGTCTCATTGTTGAGATTTTCTTTTCTCCTTTTTTGTGGACTTCTTTCAACATAAAATACTCTCTTCCTAAAATACATGTGTATTTAGAAATCCTTATATTGAATAAACACTTACGGGTCAAATCTTCAAAAATGGTGCAGGCATAGAGAAGAAAATCATGAAAGGAAGCTTTCTGACAATATCTTGAATTTTCAAGGCAGTTAATACCAGGAAGAAACTGCAGAGCTCTTCAGGAACTACATTGCCTGAAACTGTAAAGGCTCAAAACCCTGAATATCTTTGCAATACATAACTGGAAAAAGTATAGCTTCCTTTTTAAGTTTTCCAAAGGTTACCTACTTGAAAATTATTACTTTCCTATGAAAATGAATACATAATGAAATAATGTAATCTGGAAATGCTACTTAGAAGTACCTTGTGGTCCCTTGTAGAAAGTGAAAAGAGGTCATCCTCTGACTTCATTAAAATCCATTCTTACTTACATTTTGTTTCCCATAATGTATCTTGATGAAAAGTCTTTTTAGGAAATAAATTACTTTCTAAAATAAGCAACTGTAAACATTATACAGTAGTTCACTCAATAATTGGGAAATTCTGAGATAAGAATCCAAATTTTTCCTTCCCAAACTAATGTCGTATTTCTGAATTGAGGGTTGGCATATGGGACAGTACCATTCCCTTTTTTTAGATGCAGTTTCACTATGGGATACTCTAATATCTTCATCAAAGATCAAACTCTACAGTCTAACAAACTAGCTATTAACCTAACTGGACATCTGGTTTAAAATGATAGACTCAACTATGATTCTATGATTCTATCACTTTAAATGAGGATGTGCAATTCAAATAGTTAAGTGTTCATTCAAATATAAAATGTCAACAAAGCAAATGCAGAGCATCCCTGTTCTGAAATATCCTAGAGCACTCTAATATAAACCTTTGTAGGATTCAGACAGAGAACAGATGTGAAAGTTGTCTTCTATAACCTGAGTTACTAAACTACAGACTAATAGGCAAAAGCCAGAAAGTAACCTAGTGCACTTTAGGAGCTTCGTTTCCACTGTCTTTCCTTCTACTGAAAGTGCCTGAAATAAAATGCACAAGCCTTGTTTCATGTTAAATAAAACCTATTTTTATTTGGAAGGTAATTTATTTATGTGTCCATTTTAGTATGGGTACTCTCTTCCTGGCCAAATTCTCCCCTCACAAACTCATAGAAAACTGTTATCTATCCCACAGTCATAGTAAAGGCACTAGAATCTAGAGTAGTTTTGCAGCTATTCAGAAACTGCCAAAATGAAATTAGTTTACAGTTTTCTGCTCCTTTGTCTCCAGGCTTGCTTGATTTTGTTCTTTGCTAGCTTATAGCATGTCAAGCAATATGGTTTAGCATGCAGTACTCAACATTTTGACTGTTTCTCCTGCTCATTTTCACTCCCTTACTGCCCTCTCATGTTGCAGTTTCACATTTCTTCTGCAAATCAATCTTCACAGCTGCGGACACAATATATTCTAATGTACAGTAGTACACACTAACGTTGGGTCAGCTCTAATACCACACAAACAATCATTAGAATATTATCTTCACAGGTTTCTGACCATTATCTCACAAGAACATAAAATGGTAACAGCATAGTCAGCTGAGAAGGAATTCCAAACAAAATGAGTATGTAACAGTCTCCACAAAAAAATGAGTACTGAGTTGAGACAAAATATTAATTTTTATTTTCATTTGAAGAAAATGATAGGTACAGAATTGAGAAGCTCATCCCATCTGTGTAGGTCTTTCTTCTGTATTCCTAATGGATGCAATTGAATGTCTTAGCACTGTCAGAGGGTTTTAGGGTTCAGGGCTCTTGTTTTTCCTTCCTAGTCATCATAATTTTAGATGTTAATTCTATACAATTTTTAAAAAAAACTTTTGCATTTCCTAACAAATACAGCTTTTCAATACTGAATGCGCAATTTCAAAGAAATTAGTTAAACACCTTATCTTCTCTCCAAAAGTGATGCTTATTAAATTGGCAGTCATAGAATGATGGCACATCTCATGCATACATTTATTCAGTGAAAAGATCTGGTGCAGCATTTGGTGAGAAAGTAATTATAATCTATGTTAACACAATATGCATGGTATGCCACTGATTGAACACTGAGTTATGTTTGATGTCAGTCATTTCTGGATTTTTTTTCCCTTTTACTGGCTGCATATATTACCAAAGTACTAGGTAAAAAAAAAAAAAAAAAAGAAAAGAAAATAAAAGGAAGATTGTAGTTTTGTTTTTTTTTTTTATATATATCATAGCAGTTATCCATTTTAAGGCAGGTAAAAAGAATATTGTTAATACTGACAACCAATTAAGTAATGTTTAATGATTTTCTCTGGAAATTTTAAACAACAAATGCAATTCCAAGACATTATCCCAATGGAGGAGGTACCCTACTGTATAGCACTGTAATACTTTCTTGTTTCACAGACACTACATGTGGCAGGGTCTTGTAGCTGGAACACTTTGTAATAATTCTCTGAATCTTGGGAGAGATGCAAGGCTGGAGGGGTCTCCAGCATGGGAGAGACATGCAAGACTGTAGGGATGCCATTTCCAGCACCTCAGAACGGAGTAAGAAATTTTCTCAGAATCAATACCTGCATACTTATTCCTTAAAGATTTTTGCTATTATCAAATTTTGAAGAATGTCTCTTTACTAATAGGCACATTTTTAGCAGTGCCTGTTTATATTATCAAGATCATTTTACCTGGTTATTTCATAATAAAGCCGTCATCATACACACCCACTATTTTGACAATGAATAGGTTTTCAAATTAAAAATTTCAAATTATAAAAAAAAAAAAAGTCATGAAAAACTGAAGCATCTGTCAGTTTATTTTAACTGAGACCTGGTTCATATTTACTCATAACAGATGGAAACATATAACAATATGTACCTTTTCAAGTTTCATATTATTTAGACCAATGAAGACTTTTCAGAGATTTCAAGAGAACTGGAACACCTCCTGTATGAAGATGGGATGAGAAAGTTGGAACTGTTCAGCCTGGAGAAGGGAAGGCTGCATGGAGACCTCATAGCAGCCTTCCAGTATCTGAAGGGGGCCTGTAGGGATGCTGGGGACAGACTCTATATTAGGGACTGTAGTGATAGGACAAGGAGTAATGGGATGAAATTTAAACAGGGGAAGTTTAGGTTGGATATGAGAAAGAAATTCTTTATTGTGGGGGTGGTGAGACACTGGAATGGGTTGCCCATAGAAGTTGTGAATGCTCCATTGCTGGCGGTGTTCAAGGTCAGGTTGGACATAGGCTTGGGTGGCGTGGTTTAGTGGGAAGTGTCCCTGCCCATGACAGGGGGTTTGGAACTAGATGATCTTAAGGTCTTTTCCAACCCTAAGTATTCTACGATTCTATATATGTTTTCTTAATTATTATCAATGCTTGTGTGGCCAGCTGATTCTGAGAGGATATGTGAGGAGCTGAGAATGGATGTACTGAAAGCTAATGCTTCTTCCAACACTGAGATAGTGACACGGTTTATCTTAACATTCAAAAAATAGTTCTGAAATCTGATAATGCTTGGGTTTAATTATTTTTTTCCTACAAATACACATTTTTTTCCAGTTGTGGGTTTTTCTCCTATAAACAATAGTTTTTTATTAAAGCATCCTTTTGAAGCTAAGAAAGTCTGAAACCCAGAAAAAAAATTCTTCATTCTCAATGTACTCAGAATAATGTGGATTTTAAGCAATTGGCCCCAATCCCAAACTGCTTGAGAAGTCCTTCAAGACTCCTTGGACAGCTACCATTGTATACTGCTTTTGTCTGGGATAGAGTTAGTTTTCTTGATAGTAACTATGATGGAGCTATGTTTTGAATTTTTTATAGAAACAATGTTGATAACACAGGGATGTTTCCCCTATTGCAGAGCAGTGCTTACACTGAGCCAAGGTCTTTTCTGTTTCTCACCCCACCTCAGTAGCAAGTTGGCTGGGGATGCACAAGAAGTTGGGAGGGGACCCAGCTGGGACACCTGACACCAAATGACCAAAGGGATATTCCATAACATGTGATGTCATGTTCAGCATATAAAGCTGGAAGAAGAAAAAGGGAGGGTGGGAGATGTTTGAATTAATAGTATTTTTCTTTCCAAGTGACCATTATGCATGATGGAGCTCTGCTTTCCTGGAATTGGCTAAATACTTGTCTGTTGATGGGAAGTGCTGAATTGTTTTGCTTTGCTTGTGTGTGCAGCTTACCCGTTGATCTGTCTTTATCTCAACCTACAAGTTTTCTCACTTTACTCTTCCGATCCTCTCCCTCATCACACCAGGGGGGAGTAAGTGAGTAGCTGGTTGTTGCTTACTTGCTGACTGGGGTCAAACCATGACACACTGCTACCTTTCCCATATAAGGAGGTTTCTGGTATATCACTAAACTCTACTCTCTTTAGACTGGCTTACAGGAAACAGGGTGTTTTCTACCTTTTTTTGGTGTTTTTTTTTTTTTTTTTTCTGTATTTTTCTAAATATCCAGCAGGGTGGATTTTCAAACATCCAAGGAAACTGGAGAGCATATTTTCATAACAGCTCTGAGTATGTGCAGAGCATACAGTGAATCTGACAGTACTTTCTTACTTTTCACATAGCATATAGTTCATCCAACCAGCACAGAAAATAGAAGTCCTAATGCTGTCCCCAGGACATAAAAAATTCTCAGATAAATTAACTTGTTTTTCAGCAATTAAGACTTATGATTCTTCTTGTTACTCAAAATAAATAATCATAGAATCATAGAATAGTTAGGGTTGGAAAGGATCTTAAGATCATCTAGTTCCAACACTCCTGCTATGGGCAGAGACACCTCCCACTAAACCACGCCACCCAAGCCTATGTCCAACCTGATCTTAAACACCGCCAGCGATGGAGCATTCACAGCTTTCCTGGGCAACCCATTCCAGTGCCTCACCACCCTTACACTAAAGATTTTCTTCCTCAGATCCAATTTAAACTTCCCCTTTTTAAGTTTGAACCCATTACCCTTGTCCTCTCACTACAATCCCTCATGATGAGTCCCTCCCCAGAATCCCTATAGTCCCCCTTCAGATACTGGAAGGCTGCTATGAGGTCTTCACGCAGCCTTCTCGTCTCCAGCCAGAACAGCCCCAACTCTCTCATCCTATCTTCATAGGGGAGGGGCTTCAGTCTCCTGATCATCCTCGTGGCACTCCTCTGGATTTGTTCCAACAGTTCCATGTCCTTTTTATGTTGAGGACACCAGATTTGCACACAATACTCCAAGTGAGGTCTCAGGAGAGCAGAGTAGAGGGGTAGAAACACCTCCCTCGATCTGCTGGTCACACTCCTTTTGATGCAGCCCATGATACGATTGGTTTTCTGGGCTCCAAGAGCACACTGCCGGCTCATGTTCATCCTCTCATCAATCAACACCCACAAGTCCTTCTCCTCAGGGCTGCTCTGAATCTCATCTCTGCCCAACTTGTAGCTGTACCTGGGATTGTTCCTACTCAGGTGGAGGACCTTGCACTTGGCATGGTTAAACTTCATCAGGTTGGCATCAGCCCACCTCCCAAGCTTGTCAAGGTCCCCCTGGATGAAATTCCTTCCCTCCAACATATCAACCGAGCCACAGAGCTTGGTGTAATCAGCTAACTTGCTGAGGGCACACTCAATCCCGTTGTCCATGCCACCGACACAGATGTTGAACAAGACCGGTCCCAGAACCCATTCCTGAGGGACACCACTCGTTACTGGTCTCCAGCTGGACACTGAGCCATTGAGCACAACTATTTGTGTGAGGCCATCCAGCCAGTTCTTTATCCACCGAGTGGTCCACCTATTAAATTGATGAATCTCCAACTTTGAGACAAGGATGTCACGTGAGACAGTGTCAAACGCTTCGCACAAATCCAGATAGGTGACATCAACTGCTCTACCCCTGTCCATCAGTCCTGTAGCCCCATCATAGAAGTACACCAAATTGGTCAGGCAGGATTTCCCCTTCATGAAGCCATGTTGGCCGTCACCAACCACCTCTTTGTTTTTCATGTGCCTCAGTATGTTTTCCAGGAGAATCTGCTCCAAGACTTTGCCAGGCACAGAGTTGAGGCTGACTTGTCTATAGTTCCCTGGCTAATAATGTTTAATCTAGTTGAGAATGAGCATATCTATATAAACTCAGAACTTCTAGGATGCATTTAAAATGTGAGTTACTTATCAGTCTATTTAGCTTCTGTAACAGCAAATTGTCCTCACACAGACAGACATATATATGTGAATATTCACATTGGTGTTTGAGGACATTGTTACGAGATATGGAGAATGAATTTGTGTTATCTTTAGATTACTTGTGCATAAGAACCTGTGTACTGTGATTGACTGCCAATTTGATTTACCAGCAACATTACTGTTAAAAAAAAAAAAATTCCTTTGATCTTGCAATTTCATTTGTTAGAATGACAGATGGAGGAGATTAGCAAATTTGACTTTTTGAGTATGGTAGCAGGCAGCTTTTCCTGGAACACTGCATTCCCACTATTTGCGGGGGATAGGGAACAACGCAACAACAATCAATGTGATCAAACGCTGAACAATTTATTGTGTACAAGCGTGTCTTTTATAGAGACATTTCAGAGTGCTAAAACAATTGATAACACTCAATAAACTTCACACAAACAGAAATTAGAAACAGGTTAATGATTGGCTATAAGTTCAAGTGCCCATAAAATGATCATAGCACTGGGTTAACAGAAACTTTCCTGTTTTGCAACTTGCGGTTGGCCTTGATCAGCAGCCATTGTTCCGTGACATCCTGCTGGGAGACCTTGCCAGCCACCTCCTCTTCTTGGCAGCACACACTCGTCCCTGAGCCTTTCCTGATTACCCTCTTCTTGGCCTGCAAGGCCTCACAAAGCCTCTTGCTCACTACTCGAGTGAAGCTAAGTCAAAAGCTGGATTGCTCACATGTCCCTTGACTGACAGGAATGCTCCCACAACTATTCCTGGACAGTTTATTTCCTTCTACCTCCTGCATTTCCTGGTCATACCTGTTACTGCAATATCTTCAGTCTTTCAGAACAGAAAGCAGTTGAGAAAGATGTGCCTGAACAACACAAATTCCAAGAGCCAAGCAATCATTTTCTTTCTTGGGCAAAACATCTATTTATATCTCTACTACAGTTTTATTTACCTCCCTCACTCTGGTGTGACGCACAACTGTTTTTCTCATGACTTAACTTTTCCTTCAAAATACATTTCTTACTGTTTATTTATCATTTGGTCATGACTTTAAAAATGTGGAATCTCAGTGTGCAGAAGACAAATGGCCCTCCTCACTTTCCAGGTGTTGATTATAATTTGTATTACATAGAGACTTGTAAGTGCAAATGCATGTATCTTAGAAACACATGTACATAATTATAGATATGTGTGGAAGAGAGGAAGCAAGTGCTGTAGTGTAAATACCCAGAAGTGGTAATTGCACTCTTGTTATTTTTACCATCTACTTCAAAATATTCACCTAGGCCTCCCTATGTCACTTCAATGCATGGTCAGGAATGTACAGTCACATAAACAATACTAAAGATCAAATTGCTGAGAAAAGCAGTTCCAAGTGCTGGCATGATTTGTAGCTGAGCATTCTAGCGTGGTGCACTGTGGGTATTCCTGAACTGGGGAACCTCAAGGGAAACCCAGTAGCTTGACAGGAACCTACATCTAATGCAACAGAAGCTGACAGGGCTAGGGTGGGGCCAAGAACGACAGCAGCCAAGTCCCTCCAGAAGGTATAAAAGAAGCTCCTAAGGAGTGCTAGCAACAAGGAGTGCCATGAACAGGGTGGGCAAACAGGGTAAGGCATGTCAGCAAGAACATGGTAATGCAGTTCGCACTGCAGTGCATGTGGAAGGGCATTCAGGAAGGGTGCTGAAGCTTTCTCATCCAGGGAGCAATGGTATCCACCTGGCAGAAAGCCATGGTCTCTGCAGCCACCACAACTGACTCAGATTTGGAGAGACAGCTCTGATAGGAACATGCTGCCACTCAGATGTGAGGTTGCAGGCCCTACTCTTGTGTGAGCAGTGGATGTCAGTAGTGAGCACACCTGTGGGAGGTGCACCCAGGTGGAGGAACTCTTTCACTTAGTGACACATCTTCCAGGAGGAGGTATGTTGAGAAGTATCAGGAAGTTATTGTGTGGCAAGAAAGCTATGACATAGTTGCTGTCACAGATACATATTGGGATGCCTCACACAATTGGAGTGCTGCAATGGATGGCTACAAACTCTTCAGAGGGACAGACAGAGAAGGTGAGGCAGTGGGGTAGCCTTGTATGTCGGGGAGTGTTTTGACTGTCAAAAGCTTTATAATGGTGACAACAGGGTTGAACATTTATGGGTAAGAATCAGAGGGAACACCAACAAGACAGAAATTATGGTGAGAGCCCGTTATACTAGGATAAAGAGGCAGATTAGATATTCTATAAGCAGCCGCAAGAGGTCTCACAATTGCTAACCTTTGTTCTCATGGGGGACTTCAAGTGATAAGTTGCCTGCTGGAAATGCGATAGTGGAAAGGAAACAAGTCTAGGAGATTCTTGAAGCGTGTCTTATCACATCTAGTTGGTGACTTCTCACTAGTGGTGTCCCTCAGGTCTTGATGATAGTGTCAGTGTTGCTTAACATCTTCATTGATGGTGTGGATGAGGGGACTGAGTGCACCCTCAGTAAATTTGCAGATGGCACCAAATTGGCTGTGAGTATTGATCTGCTGAAGGATAGAGAGGCTTTCCAGATGTATCTGGACAGGCTGGATCAATGGGCTGTGGCCAATGGTATGAGGTTCAACAAGGCAAAGTTCCCTGTCCTGCATTTAGACCACAACAACCCCATGCAATGATAGTCTTGTGGAAGAGTGGCTGGAAAGCTGCTGGCAGAAAAGGACCTATGTGTGCTGATTGACAGGTGGCTGAACATGAGCCAGTTTGTGCCCAGGCAGCCTAGAAGGCCAACAACATCCTGGCCTATATCAGAAATAGTGTGTCCAGGAAGGCCAGGGCACTGATTCTCCCCCTGTACTTGCCGTTGGTGAGGCTGCACCTTGAATCGTGTGTTCAGCTCTGGGCTCCTCACTACAAGACAGGCATTGAAGTGCTGGAGCACATTCAGGGAAGATAAATGAAGCTGGTGAAGTATCTGGAATGCAAGTCTTATGAGGAGGAGCTGAGGGAGCTTGGGTTATTTAGCTTGAACAACAGGAGGTTGAGGGAAAACTTGATTGCTCTCTGTAACTACCTGAAAGGAGGTTGTAGTGGGGTGAGTGTCAGTCTCTTCTCTCAAGTAGCAAATAATAGGACAAGAGGAAATGGCATCAACTTGTGCCAGGGGAGGTTTAGATTGAGTATTACGAAAAATTCTTTCACAGAAAGAGCTGTCGAGCAGTGCAAGAGGCTGCCTTGGGAAGTGGTTGAGTCACCAAACCTGGAGGTATCTAAAAGACATGTAGACGTGGTGCTTGGGGGCCTGGTTTAGAAGTGGAATTGGCAGTACTATGTTAACATTTGGACTAGGTTGTCTGAAAAGTCTTTTCCAATAAAAATAATTCCAAGATCCTATGATTTTAATTTCATACAAACTGCAGGACAAACCACAACAAAACAGGTGCATTTGCAAACAGTAGACCACTATTGGTCCTTTTGTGTTTTGAGCAGTATGAAAATATCAATACATTTTGATCACTATGTTACTGATTCCGATTACTTTGCTTATTCAGAAGCAAATAGCTAAGATAAAGAACAAATAAAAAGGAACTAAAATCAAAGATTTTGCCTTAAATATCTATATTTGTGCAAAGTGATGATAAAAATTGTCAGACTGAGAATGCTGAGACCTTCACAAGCTGCAAGACAGCTAGATTGTTCTCTGATATTTTCCTTGTCTTTCAAATATTCAAAAAATTAAGGGGGGGGAGGAAGTGAGTAATGTGGATATTATGTTTGAATTTTTTGTGAAACAGAGATTATCCGACCATTCCTGTCGAAAGCTTGATTGTCTCAGGTAGTGTTCAGCTAATTTAACCACAGTGTTAAAACTGTCAGTGGTACCCTTTGTGCAGTAATTGAACAGTACTAAAGAGCTTCATGACCTTTGAAAATGCCAGCTCCCAACCAGGGCCTGATGTAAAGTCTTTGCAAACACACATCCTTCTACAAAATGTAACTGCTGCAGCTGTCACACTCAATTTTTTCTAATGTCAAACTCAGTTTGTCTTGTTTGTCATATTGAATTCTGTGCATACTTGTACATTACAAGTGATCTTATTTATTTCATTTAATGGTTTTCAGAGATAAAATCAAGCCCATGGTGTTGAAGAGCTTTTGACTAAAGAATGAAGGATGTTTTCTTTTTAACTACTTCCTAAGGTTTGTGTATTAGTGGTCATCACCTGAAATGTCTGGGAGTTTCCACTTTCTGTTAGAATGTTACTTCGCTGAAGAATTTCAGCATTTATTTCATAACATGTAATGAAATAAGTTATCTGGCTCCTAAAATGTTTTATGTTCCTATTATAATGAAGTTCAAGAGGACTATTCATGGTGAAGAGGTGTTACAATGAAAAAGATCTATTCATGATCCTATTTGATGAGTATCACATGCATATGTTTCTCTTTGTTACTATATAATAAACCAGTATTACCACACAGAGAATAAAATACGAAGTTATAAAAGAATATGAATCATAGGTAAAAGGAGGTGTTATTTCACACTTCAGATTCTAAGCTCAGTAAGTATTGGTTTTGGTAGTACTCATGAACACTGAAGGAGCCTATTCTTACACATTTGACACCTATGAAAAAATATTATACTGCACCCTTCAGAAAGAATGAAAATAATTATATGTATTTAACAGAAAAATACAGTATAAAGAAAAATCTTCCGGCGGTACAGGCAAAGGTCTGTGATGGAAGACAGAAAAACATACAAATGTAAACAGAGCCAAAGAACTGCTGTTTCTCAAAATTATTTAAAAAATAGGTTTTCTATCTATTAAAGATTTAAATTACTAATTTTTATTCAAAATATCCAACTTAATATTAAACATAAATTTAATTTTATTCTTCTAGTTATTTGTTTGGTGTGTGTGTGTTTTTCTGGCTGAAAACAGTGAAATATCATCTATCAACAATATTTTAAATTCATTTTCTTCTTTGGTCAAGAAATGATAATTCAAGCATGAGTATCTTATCGGGCTTCGGTCATTCAGAATGGACTTGCCTTCTGCCTCTTCTGCTAGAACTATGTTGTATTAACTAAAGTACTTTCATTTAGGTGAGAGAAAGATAGAGAACTGTAGCCTCAGAAATAGGACAATAGTCTGAAGATATTTCAGTTCCAGACAATGATATAGTAACAATTCATTTCAAACAGATGATGTCAACAAGCATGAATACAATATCTCATCCAGAATACCTTGTGTGTGTTTAGCACACTTTCACTAGAAAGTGGGAACGATGGTCTCAGATTCTCTGAAGAGAAGTGGTAGGTTTCTGAGAATTGAAGAGAGAGTAAAGAATGGCACAGAATTATAAGTTTCTTGCAAAGTGCAAAGTAGGGAGAAAAGCTTGTTTGCTCCAGCAATATTATCCAGTAATTTTTCCATACTTGTGATGAATGCTATGATTACTGAAAATTTATTTTACAGAAAATGATTGCCTTTATAATTTAAACAAGTTGATATATTCGGATTCATCAGCTGGTTTTGAAATATTTGATGATTTCTATTAAGAAAAGAATATAAAGCAGGTCAATACTATCATTTTTACTTCAGGACTTAAGTAGAAAATGAAAAAAATATTATAATATAAAATAATAATAAAACCTCCTTCAAAAAACCCAATACATTTGATAGCCCAAGTGGATGTCAGTGGAAAATTAGACAGTTACAAGTAAAATTCCCCTTGTCATCTCTCCACATAATGCCTTCTCCAAGCAAATAACGGAAGTACTTTACATATGGGATGTTCAGCCTTCCTAAGACCAAGTAGGATCTCACTTTTTTCATTACCACAAGCTAGAATGCCAACAGCATTTCACAAGCCCTCAAAATACATTACAATCTATGAAAGTTTATTTTTTTCCCATCCTGGCTCTGCTAAAATATGTCTGCACAATTCTAAAATTGAAAACTACAGAACAGCTCTTACTTATTTCTATTGTATCACATTTTGTCTTTGTAAGACATTGACAGATTAACTCTTTAGGATAAAACAGATTCATGTTCAGCTTTCTTCCTTATGGACAGAAAGGTTGAGTCTTTGAATTGTGCTACCTATTAATGACTTAACCATGTTCATCCAAATCTTATTGAGAGCAGTGCTCTTTCTTAAAAGTATACTATCTCTATCGAGCTGTTCGGCAGGCTGTTTTCAACCAAAAAATGTAAAATCATGAAATATTTTTCAGTCTGAACAAAACCAAGAAAGACTGCATAGCATTTAAAGAAACACTTTCAAGGCAGGGAACTATGTGACCTTTATATAAGCAATCTGTGCCTTGCTCTAACAGTAGCAAATTCCTTTAGGAAAACAGGTGTTTGGGTGAGATTTCTCAGCTGTCTTGTTCTCATATGGGTTAGAAATTCCTGCTTGAAATTTCCTCAAGGAACCAACTTGTCTTCCACATATATTTTCCTATGTTGCCTGTATGATAGATAATGCCAAATAGATTTATATGTTCAGTTTGAAGCTAAAAGAGAAATTTATTATTATTGTTTTGGCAGATTGCTTGTATACATTCACGTCATAGTATTGTAGTCATGGTACAAAAAAGTGTGTCATGCTGCAGTCAAAAGAAGGGAGAATCAAGGTCAAGTCTGGAACTGTACATTGCTTGAGAAAGTCAGTCTCTGATGGGAATTAAAACCTAAATAACTCTCACTTTCTTGTTCCTTACAATTTTGTTTTTCTTTATACATCCAGGATGTGGGAAAACTTTGTTATTAGAGTTACTCCACTGTACTAAATAAACATGCAGAGTAAAAGTTAATCACTAACTCAAATACTCTCTCTTCAAAATAAAGCAAACACAGAGTCCAGGGATCAGAAAAAAAATTCTCGGCTACAGTCCAAGTAAATCTAAAAAACATCGAAAGAGAGAGATGGAATGGTGCAAGGTCACTTACAGGCATAAAGGCAAGCAGAAGAGATACGGATTTAGGGTTTTATTTAACGCATTTTCTAGCAAGCAAGCACCTTATATAATGAACATATAGGCTTTTGGTCTGTACTGACCTCGCAGAGAAGTAGTAGATGTACTAAAAACATGAATTACAATGACAGCATGTATCCAAAGTTCTGGCCTGGATTCAATTGGCTGAATATTTCCCTAGTTTCTTCTTTAATGCATTCAAGGCTAGAGAAGAAATAAAACATAAATCTCCAATGCCGAACTTGAACACTGAGAACCTTTTTTAGATGTATTCTAACTTATTATGGACCAAATAACTTTTATAATGTTTATAATAAGAACATGCTCCTCCTGTGCTATCATGATAGTAAAAGCTGGAACTGCAGCATCTGTGTTAGATTACGAGTTGCTAAAACGTCTACAGTTTGTCCATCCTGCTGCTGCAACTACTTTATCAGGTTCACTGGAGGCATATATGTTCCAGCTTTCTTAGGAAAGACAAGTCAATGGAGAAAATCCTTCTATGATATTTCAGTGTATCAAGTTATTTATATGATGTATATTTATATGACAATAGTGCTACAAAAGCCCACAACTTGTTTAATCAGCAATTTATCTTCTCTCTTTCCCCCTTTTTCAGGCATCCTGGGGTATGCAGATCATAGCAAATAAATACAAACCTTGCATCTTTTGGAGGCAAATTGATCTGTGCGCCATTTTCACACTTCAGGATTGGTGAAATCCAGGTAACAATAGGAACCTGTGGATGTGGGAGATCCCAATTATTTACCTGACTTTCAGAGCAAACATGAATTGTCTTTGCACCTAAATGCAGCAGCCCAAGGCTAGTGTGCTTTCAGTAGGTAGTGATAATATAGTTGCAATTTTTTCTGAGACAAAAGCTCAGGAGCAAATTCCGGGCTCACTTGGAACTCAGTACAGCCCTTGCCATGTTCTGCAGACCAATACACATAAATTCTGAAGGTCTGAAGCTCAGCACCATTTAAGGGTAACTGTCAGCAGTTTGAAGTATATTCAGATATAAGCAAGAAACCAGAGAGGGACAGTGTCCCTAGTATTTTAACTTCAAACACGAAAGTGTTGCTGAATAACTGCATCCTACCATGCTGCTAGAGGTTGCAATACACCCTTGATTTTTCCCAATATTCATTCCTTTGAAGAAATCCTTTACAGTGAGGGTGGTAAGGCACTGGAGTAGTTTGCCCACGGAAGTTGTGAATGCTCCATCACTGACAGTGTTCAGGGCCAGCTTGGGCATTGCCTTGGGTGACATGGTTTAGGGTGAGGTGTCCCTACCCCTGGCAGGGGATTTGGAACTAGATTATCTTACAGTCCTTTCCAGCCCTAACTATTCTATGATTCTATAATTGCAGCTCAAATACAAGAATGATTTATGATTATGTAAATCATTCTTATTTTCCATTAGGAAGTTTTTTAAAGTTATTATTTGATTTCATCTATATGACAGGTGGGGGCCCC
>JASSUY010022907.1:0-16121 GCA_032466535.1 Forpus xanthops
CTCCCCCCGCGCAACCAGCGCCCCCGCGCAGCTCCGCGGGGAGGCGGGCGGGAGGGAGGGAAGAAGGGAGACGGGGGGAAGAGGGAGGGAAGGAGGGGGCCGCACGGCGGGGGGGGGGGGGTGCGCTCCTCCTTTCCCCACCGCCTCTCCGAAGGAGAGACTCGGGGGGGGGAGGCGTGTGCTTGGAGGGGGGGATTTATTGAGTTGAAGGGTGCGTGTTTCCGCGTGGGGGGTGCGCGGCTGGCATTGTTCTCCGCCAGGCTGCAGGAGGGGGCCGCCATTGTGTGTGTGTATGTGTGTCTGTGAGAGCGAACGGGAGGCACCTTCCCGCACTACCACCACCTCCGGAGCTCCCCGCGGCCCCCCCTTTGTTGCCGGGGCTGCGGAGGGAAGGGCGGCCCCGCGGGGCTAAGAGACGGGGCCGCGGAGCAGCGGCCGCCCTTCCTCCGTGCCGCCCGCTGTTACCCCACGGGGACTGAGGCGCCTGTGGTGCGGGACGGCGGTTATTCCCCCCCGGCCCCGCACTGCAGAGTCTCCCGGTGTCCGATGCCGTCCCGGAAGAGAGGGAGCCACGTCCGCCGTCTCAAAAAAAAAAAAAATCCCGAAACCTCAAAAAGCATAAAAAAAACGGGAACGAAAGAAGTCGCTCTCCGCCTGTTTCCAATCAGCGCGGTACAAGTTTATTCGAGCCCGCCCTGCGGGCACCGAGAGTGCTCGGATTGTTCGGGCAAATTAAAAAATGGGCGAAACGCTTCTCCCTTCTCAGCGGCGGGGGCTGCCCAGGGACCTCCTCCGGCTCTTCCCGCTATGGGAGAGAAGGGGCAGACCAGCCCGGCGCGCAGCCCGCACGGCTCCGACTGCGGGAAGGAGCGGGGGTGGCGTGCGGGAGCTTTGGGGCTGGTCGATCGAGTCGCCGGGTTGCCCTCTGCCACCAGCGCGGTGGAAACCCCGAAGCGCAACTTTCCATCCGCATCTCCCATGCTCGCCTTCCCCACAGCGCCGGGGGAGGCTTGGCGGAGGCCGCGGAGGCCGGGGCCTGGGGGAAACTCCGAGTTGATGCGAGGAAGTTGGTGCTTGGCGCGCAAAAAGGAAAATGAATTTAAGAAGTGGCGTTGTAATGGGTGCCGGTTGGGTTCAGCGGCTGCCGGGGAAGGATGCTGGCCCCGCAGATCGGAGGGACTTGGCGGAACTTGGCCTCGCCTCTTTAAAATGACTGCGGTGATTCTGTTGTATTAATTACTCCCGAAGCGAGACACAAAATATTCTAGCACACACTAGAGGCCCCTCTCAGAGCTGACAGGGTATTTTCAGTTTGGGTTGTTCATTATTATTTATTCCCCCCCCCCCTTCCCCTGTTTCACTGTTTGAATATCTGCTATTGATGCAAATCCCAGCGCAGCAGTACCTTATTCAAGTAATGGTGAAGATGGATTTGCGAAGGTTTTGTTTGTGCCCTGTGTGGTTTTGTGTTGTTTTGGCATCGGGGGTCACTTAATCTACACATTCTTCTGCGCTCTAAAAAAACGCGAGCTTAAACGGGCTTAATTTCATGCCGTGATTTCATAGCTCTCTTTAAAATAGACTCTCAGTTTGTTGGTGTTGGGGCCAAGTTCCGAATTTCTTACTGGCTTTTCTCCTGTGAATCCTGCCGTGGAAGTAAACAGAGTAGAACTTCAATAAGGATTCCAGGGTATGGCTTCTGGGTTTAAAATGAGAAATGTGCAAAAGAGAAAAAGCCGGGTATTAAGTTTATAAAGAGTCAATAAAGGTGACAGAGGCGAGTAAAAGTGATCGATCCCCAGCATTTTTCATAACCAGACTGTGTTAAGGAACCAACTAGTCTCCCGATCTTCATGTATTACAAGCAGTATTATCACCGTTTTACGGATGGAGAAACTGAGAAATAAAAAGAAGGTCACTGACTTGCCTAAAGCCATATAGCAAATAAAAGATAGATCTGGAATCAGCTAGGACAGATTTAGATCTCTTGCTGATTTGCCCTTCTGTAACCATTGATTTCAGTGGAATTCTTCTGGATTGAAGTCTGATCCAGACCTTAAGTGTTGTTTTGTCCCTCTGAAAGGCTGGCTTCCTCTGAATTCCATTTTGATATGACTGAATTAGTGAAAGATTTTGGGGAAATATTCGGTGCGCATCTGATACTTAAAAGACAAATTACTGGGAAACTTTAGGACTAAGATGGCTTTTAATTCATCCGTTTTTATTTTCTTTTTTCCCATTGCAATTTCATCCATCATATCAGCATAGTTCCCTAGTTGGTTTTTGGTATTGTGTTTTGTTTGTTTGTTAATGAGCAGTTTCCTCATGTCTAGTGCAGCTTTTGTTGCTGGCTTCTGAGAAGTGCCTCTTACTAGATGTCTCTGAATGAAGCCTTCAGTTTTATGTCTGAACGACAAATGATTTTGCACGAGGAAGACTTCCATTCATTGTGGGTGTCAGGAAGAAATGAAAAATTGCATGACCATCGTATACAAAAAGCCAGCCTTTCGCATGTGCAGAGGAGAGGCTGCATGCAGAACACTTGCTCACGTAGGCTCTTTATTGGATTATGATAAGTTTATGTATGGAGAAAATGCACTGTGAAAGGAAATATTCACCGATCATAACAAATGTGTGTACATTATTCAAAGTGGGGTCTCTCACAATTAACAAAATATCAAATCTGCCAGTCACAGTCAGACAGCATTTCACATAAGCCCAGCTGGGGAGGAATGACAATTTCTGCTTTCTGTATTCGAACTATTTTAGAAACATTTTCAGAATACCGTAAAACAGACACAGATGCACAGATTGTGGTTATGGTGCTTTACTGTTCATTTATTAATATGTGCTGGTAGATACAAACTTCCACTGCTAAAGCATAATGTAAAGTTCCCATTCTCTTCTAGTCATCAGGGGGATTTACTGAGATGCTGATACTTCAGGGATTTGATAGTGTAGCTCACACCCCTGCCATGAGAGTCTTATCCCACTTCTTAACGTGTGGGGAAGCAGACACAGAATATGGGTGTCATTAAGACTATCCCCAGTTTGAGCTTATATGTCGGAAACAGAAATCGTTCAGGTGGAAATTAGCCCTACACAGCATATGTGGTTTGTTCAAGGCCATGCACTGACTCCCCGGCTGAGCTGAGTTTTATGTTCCAGAGCTTTAGCTCCCTTTCTCATGTTCTGTGCAATAAACCGCTGTGCCTCTCTTGCAATATGTGTTCAACTCCTATCTGGTTCCAGAGGAAAAATAATGTAGATCAGAAGCAAATTTTAGCGGAGATGCCTGCTGTTACTTATTTTGGATCCTTTCACACTGCTGCAGCAGAGCCAAGTTGGATCTCCTTCCAGGAAACAAATTTAGTTAGCTGTTGTTTTTTTTTTTTCTGACAGAAACATAATTCTTACTTTAAATGGAATCTCTTCTGTTGGTCTGTGTTGCACTTATGTTTTCTTTTTACAGCCTGGGTAAAATTCATCTCTGGTATAGTGCCATTGACTTCTGTGTTGTTTCACAAAGAATCAATTTGCTCTTCTGTGTTGAAATACATATTTCTGTTGTCCTACTTTCCAAAGAATACAATTTTGTTGTTGTTGTTGTTTACTTAGTTTGAAAGATAAAAGTATAAAATGCAAATCTTCATTCTATTTTGCCCACCTTCACTACTTGTGCAGGCAGAGGGCATCTCTTTTTTTGCTACTCAGGTGAATTAAGTTGAATATGTATATGTATACATTTGGAGAATGTCCATAGGTGGGAGGATGGAGTAGCTACTATTTTCCTTTCTGATTACACCTTAAAAAATCTTAACATATGTGAAAGACATTAGCACATTTCATATTGATGATGCATGTTGTAGCTTTAATAATCTTGGGCTTTCTAACTTGTGTTTTAACCATGCTTTTGATCCAGAAGTCAAATAAGCAACATCCCATATCCAATGGAACCAAAGTTGATGCTGTTGCATGTTCAGTTGTTGTAAGCCCATGTTTATGAAATGAGTGGCTCACCTGATAACCTTTCTTTGATAGCTGGCTGGTTACCCCCACTGGCAATAGAAGTTACCTGTTTGATGTGGCTGGCAGGTTAGCTCAAATGCAGCATTGCAGGTGGTTTGTACACAGCTGAAGTCTATGAGTGAGGGATATGAACCTTAGAAGTGCTTGCTGGGGCAAAAGGCAACTCATCCTGACAAATTATTTAGTGGCTTTTATTCTGGTTTTCCTTACCCACTGCACTCATGAGTTAAGGAGCAGCCTTTAAAACTACGGAAAGTGACATTGCACAGCAGGGTTGCTCTGAGATGATAGGGAGCAAGTTCTGTCTCACCCAGGGTAATGGCTTTTTCTGCTCTGGATTTTCAAATGAGACCTTTACATTTGCGGTCATTCCCCCTCAGCCAGTATTTGTGATTCACAAACCTCATGTTCAGTGTGGGCATCTATGGGGTTTCCTTTATTTTCCCTGGCTAAGTCAGGTTGACTTGCAGGATAGCTAACTTGCAGGACTGTAACTGGTCATAGGTGGGCTCAGGCATGTGCACCCTATTCCTGACTGCGACTGGGGCTGCCTCTATCAAACAGGCAGGTGGTATGAGGACAAAACCGTCTCCTGCAGTGGTAGCCAGTTCTGTCAGATCGCACCTGTCATAGCTTTTGGTTCTCACAAGGAACTGCGAAGCCACCTTGTGATTTGGCCAAGCAGAAATGATGGGAGGTTGTCTCAGGTGAGGTATTTCCAGCAGACATGAAGAAATGTTAATACTTCTATGTAAGACATGGGTGAAACTTGGTGTAGAGTGCAGTGCACAACTCTGAGCATCCGCCTTTGAGAAAGGTGAACTTAAGCGCGGCTGCAAGGACAATTAGGCAATTAAGTGTCTTGTGAAAGCATATTAGAAGAGGTTTGAATGTCCACGTTAGCAGAGTGCAGTATGGAAAATCATATGATGATCCCTATAAATACATACAGGTAGCGAATCCCAGAGAAAAAAGAACTAATTCTTCAAGCTAAATTACAATAAATATGGCTATAAACTGGCCCTATTTAGGCAGTAGTTTCCAAGACCACTTTCTGATACCTTATCTAGAAGAAAGTGAGACTTTGAATTTGGTAATACTCTGCTTTGGGCATGCCTTTAAAACCTGAACTACTTGGAGAACATTTCTAAAAGAGTTCTGATTCCATGAAAAAGCACTGCCAACCCTTTATCTCAGTAACTTTACCTGCACTGTTCCAATCAGCTACGCTCGACCAAGTTTTTTCATCAACATTTCTGTCAGTAGAGAAAAAGTTTGGTTTTCTTTAAAGAAAAAACAGATACTAAAGAAATCTGTCAAAAGGCAATTTGAGACTCATTTACAAAACTGAAACCAGACCTTTCTCATACCTGAAGCCCACTATTTATTTTGAATTTTCATTAGATAGAAATTTGAAAAAGTCTGACAGAAGAATTTTAAAAATATCCTGATTTCTTCACTGAAAAAAAATCCTCAATCAGTGTCTGGTTTTATGAGCAGTGAAAATTATGTATAACTGCTTGTCAGTGGGAGGCATTTCTGGTTCGCTTTTTAGATGGGATCCCTCATTCCTTCTCTGTTCCAGCTGCAAAACTATTTATCTTTCTATAGTTCTTCATTTTTTCCAAGTTAGACCTTTAATGCTTACAGTTTTCCTCTGGTTTATTTAGTGACATTCACTTTATTTTCGTCATACACTGTACAAGGAGAGAAGAGATTTAATAAAGAAACATGAACAAAGGGCCCTTTTCTCTTTTCCTCATCTTCGTACAAATTTAACTTAAAAACATGCTCTTCATCCAGTCACCCTGCAAACTTTCTGTGCACTAGTTTATTTGTATACCCAGCTTACAAATCCCAATGGGAAGGACCGTCTCCCCTGCTGCAGCAGAGCACTGCAGGTATTCAACAAGTAATTAATATTAGCTCCTGCTATCAGTGTTGCCAGAAGAGCATGGGGAAGAGAGGAGAAGAGTGCCAGACAGTGAGAATGTATAAATAATGGTTGGAAACCAGAGTATCCAGGGGCTGCTGAAGTAGCTCAAAGTTAAGGCAGAGTGCTCTTATGAAACAAAACCAATTTTATTTCCCTGTGAGAACTGAACTTGGCATCAGCATTAGATGGAAGAGGCACTGTGCATGTCATGTCTTACAAAGGGAGTACAGGTCCATCAACATAACAGAGCTATCAAAGAGGAAGGTAAGAGTGACCCAGGGGAAGGAATGAAATGGGGGTCTCTAACTAAAATACCGAGGATGCCAAGTCTCCCAAGGTGTATTGCTCTCTAAATAAGAGGAGACTCACCTAGAGGTTTAGT
This sequence comes from Forpus xanthops, assembly GCA_032466535.1. Classification (NCBI taxonomy): domain Eukaryota; kingdom Metazoa; phylum Chordata; class Aves; order Psittaciformes; family Psittacidae; genus Forpus; species Forpus xanthops. The sequence goes on from JASSUY010022907.1 coordinate 6,348, forward strand.
TAAGATGTCCTAAGAGAGATTGATGGTCCATCCATTCAGCACTGGGGACCAGTGGTGAATAATTCAGAGGATCATCACCATTATCATAGGCCATTATGTACCCATTATACTACTTTTCTAAACACTGAAAAGAGATAATCCACACACTAAGGGCCATTCACACAAGGTAAACAGACCTTCCTGTCTTGCCAGTAACAGGGGTATTTAACACCATTTATCTACAGCAGCCTGTTTCTCTGTAAGTGGTTTGGCAGCAAGGGTTAGACAGCCTAACCAACTGTATCATAAGGAGTCTTGTGGGTCATTTCAAGGCAGCTGTACCTGCTGGTGGCTGTAGGAGGAGGCAGGAAGAACATAACAGGAGAAAACGAGAAAAGGACGGGCTAGATCAACAGAGGACAGTTAACACCCTGATTATCAAAGGGAGATCACAGATGCAGGGAAGTAAAGGAGAGCCTGGAAGACTAGTGAAAATCGGCAGATGCAACACCAATGAAGGGGTTCAAAGTGTCAAAGGGAAGAGATGGACAGTTAGGGCTCTGTTCTGTATAGACAAAAGAAAGGTTGATTTTTCTGTAGGCAAAAAAACCACGATGGGTTTTCCCTAGACATCCAAGAAACAGTCTTGGTGATGTCGAGGTGGGATGTTACGTGGATCTGCAGCTTGGTTATGGAGAAAGTGAAAGAAGCAATAGAGTTTGGAGGTGGCTGCAGATGTGAGCTAAGGAGAAAAGAACAAGAGAGTGCAACTTTCCATATCCTCCAGCTTTTCCTTACAGTGTCCTCTATGGTACAGACAGCTTAGGATTCCCAGAGGCAAAATGAGGACTGTTTTTTGCTCTCAGCAGAAACCTGAAATTCCAAGGCTGCTGAGGCGGCTCTGAGGAAGAGGCTTCCTGAAAAACGTGTAACCAGGAGTGTTGCTGTTTCAGGGACATAGGAGAAAGCAGCTGCAATATTTTCTGGGCTTTCTGCACTCAAGAAGGAAAGACTCAATCACAGATAAAGAAGCTAGCTCTTTTCCAGGGGAAGAGGTGATTCTTTCAGAGGAAAACCAGACCTTTGAAGATGTGTTTTCTTTCGCTCAAAACCCTGTATTTGTTACTGGCTACATACAGTCCTCCCTTTTTAACTTAATCTCCTTGAACTATTTACATCCATGTCCCACAACTGAGAGTTCCATAGGTTGCTAAAAGATAAGCTGGAGAGTAATATCCTTATCCATGTATAAGGATAATGCTTTTTAAATTCCATTAGGTGCCCTCTTGTTTTATGAAGGGCATCTGATTTCTCCTTCACACCATTCATTATTTTATGTACCTCAATTCTATCATCTTTTAGTGTTTTTCTTTCTAAATGAAATAGTTCTGTTCTTAATCTTTTTGTTTAGAAATACCCCCACATGTCTCTAATCATTTTTCTTGCCTCTGGCTCTCTGGTGTAGCTATCTAGCACTCCCATCATTGCGTCTCACTGGATCTTTTAAAGCTAGTTCCAAAGTCATCAGCGTGAAGGAGACTGAAGGATGGTCTTCTGGTTAGAGTACATCAGAGAGCCCAAAGTTCTGCTTACAGATCTCCTGCCCCATGGCCTTGAACTAATCACTCAGCTTCAGAGATCCACAGATTCCCTTTTAGTGCCAGGAAACAGTAAGGGGGAATTTCAAGCAAAATATGTTAACAGCATCTTCACAGCTGGATGGAAATTATTATAGAAGCACAGCCATATTAAATGTAGTAGTTTTGATTATGTTTTCCACAAGCCAGCTGCGTGTGTGTTGAAATTTGTAACTTCTCTGTTTGATTGTATAGTGCTTGACTGTTTTCTGTTTGTTACACTCCTGATACCGAGTTCGAAACAAATTCAATTAAGTCATTTCTCTGTCTTATTTTATGATGAACTTCATACGGAAAGTGAATGATTTGGCCAAACAGATACATGGCTTTCATGCATCCTTGGGGACCTGGAAAGCCAGCATAGCCCTGCTGAAAGTGAAAAACAGAATCAAATTCTGACCTTTAACATGTAGGACATGACCCATTTCTGGGGGGCACTGAGTATACCCCTCACTCCCACTCATACTTCCCACATGTGGGATCAAGACTAAGGTATTGCTGATTTGTCCCCAGTCTAAACGACCTAATTATCCATAGCCTGTCAAGATTCTCACAAGGAACATAAGACTGTCTCATCTAGTTCCCTTCCCTGATGTTTTCAGCTAGACCTGGCTGTTAGACATTTCTAGTGCCTCTATTGCTCTCCAAAATCCTGCTTCAGGTCTGGGACACCTCACTTCCTTGATACTGGCACGCAGAAGTTTGCAATGCTGTAGCCGGGGCTGCACTGCTGTCACAGCCCCATGCTCCAAGGATCTCACAAGCAAATGGGCTCCTAAATGGCATCACTTGGTACAAAATGGTCATACCTCAAGCACTAGCATAAGAGGTCTTTGAGGTTTCTGAACTACAAAAAATACTTTTTTTAAAACATCTTGTGCCACAAAAGGTGCTAAAAGAATTTGTTTCTTTGAAAGGCTGCTACTCCAGCAGAACAGCAAAGGCAAGTTGCTTATGTATTTGTAACATAAAACTAAGGATAAGTTAATTCTGGTTTAAACAGCAAATTTTTTTTTATGTCTGCTTGTTATCCTTCTAGCCTTGTACCTCCTTTTTTGCCTTGATGTCCTTCTTTCACTTTGCAAGCAGATAGTCAGCTACTGTTCCCATGAATACCCCAAACAGTACTGCCTGCCCTTTTCACTGGTGGACTCAAGCCTCTGTGCACATTCCCACACAAGCCCCAGGAAGTTCAGAGCAATTCTGGTCTCTTTGAAAAGGGGCCAGTCCTGCAAGACTATCCTGATAACCCTAGTCGTGTCAATAGGCCTGTTTATGTGATTAAGGATTACACATAAGGATGCTCAGGGGTGTTGGGGCATCAAGAATCTTTGCAGCTTTAAAAAGAGGAAAAGGGTGGTTTGGCCTTTGGTAGAGCTTGGAGGGCTTTGTTTCCATTATGCCTTATTGCTGACATTTTGTCAGAGCTTTCTGCACACTAGCATTCCCATGACACATGAACATGCTCAAAGAAAAATTTCCTGTGAGAAATCAGTGGGCTTCATTAAATTTTCAAAGTTTAAAGCTGTGATCCTGTTTGCCCCCCTCCACAGGCAGCTGGCCATGTCAGGTTCTGATTGCTTACATGAACATTTGATAAATCTCACTGTGGACTACATTTGCTCTTTCACCCAAGCAGTTATCACACACATTTCCCTAACACTTTAAAATTATGCCTGCCAAACATTTTTGGATGTAAAGTTAAAAGTCATCTACTACTGAAGTGATTTTTCAGCCCTTGTGGGCATGTTTTTCTTTCTTTTTTTTTTTTTTCTCTTGTGTAGTTCAGATAGTTTCAAGCTCTTTTAAACAGGCTGCCAAGGGTCAGTTTCCAAATATATATTTTTTTACATTTTATTTTCTGTGCCCTAAAAATATGTTGGTGCTGCTCTTCTCTTTTATACATCTCCTTTTAAAGTTGGTCAAGTGAATGTAATGTTGCCTTACTGGCAGAGGCCACAGAGAACTTACTATAAGATTAGAGGTTGCTTCTTCCTCTCCCATAGAATCATAGAAAGGTTTGGGTTAGAAGAAACCTAAACTATCATCTAGCTCAAGCCCCTTTTCCATGGGCAGGGTCACCTTCCCCTAGACCAGGCTTCTCCAAGCTCCATCCAACCTGGCCTTGAGCACTGCCAGCGGTGGAGCAGCCACAACTTCTCTGGGCAACCTGTGCCAGTGCCTCACCACCCTAACAGTGAAGAGTAGAGGCTTTCGTACTTACACTGGGAAGGACGCTTCCCACTGACTTCATTTAGCCACAGCTCAATAGGCCCCATACCACCATGCTGAAGTTGATGACACTCTTTCTGAAGTGACCTCCACTGTATGTGGTGGCACTGTACCTGCTTTCCTCCCAAGATGTCCAAACAGGAGATGTGGCTTGAAAGGAGCACAGCTCCCAACTTTACGCTACGCTGGCTCGAAGGAAAGGGAAGTGGCTTCTTACCAAGAAGAGACCTGGCATGGACCTGGATCAAGCACCCATATTCAAACACTACCAGGTCCCCTGCTTTAAGATGGACTTGAGTGGATTTGGTTGCAGCTTTGAAGTCCAGTGATTTGATGTCATCTATGGCCAGCCTTTATATGCAGACCATCTGTTCATATTCAGAGCCTTCCCTGGCGTTTTTCTCGTTTTTGTGCCTTTTCACCTCCTGTACAGATCATAGTCCTGCTTTCAGTGTGTGAGCAGAAGGCAAGATGTCATTTCTTTCCTCCCTGATCTCCTCATTTCCCCCCTCCTCAGTGCTCTTGGCATTTTCCTTTAAATGCCTCTTTTCTTCCTCTAGGTTCCAGAGCTGTATGTGGTTTTTGAAACTGATTAAAGCAGTTTGCCCTACCATGGTAGGGAGATGCTAAAACAAAGCATGTGTGTCTCTTGGTTGTAAACCAGCATTTTTCTTACTCTTTTCCCAGTTTCTTGCTTAGCTAACACTGTTAAGCAGGATCATGGTGTAAAAAAAAGCAAAGCAACTCCTCCCTTCCTGGAAAGCACCAGCCGGCTAACACATCCAGCTTTTTTTCCAAAACCCTGTTAGTGCTCTTGAACTTACTGAAGCATGCTCCAGCATCAAATGATCTAGCCAATCTGAATGTGAGATTTCCCTTCAATGTGTTTTAGCAGGATCTTTATTTGAAATCACATTTGCTGCTTGTGTGTGTCACAACTGCACTTCATGCAGTTTCTAGAAGTGCAGAGCCTTGGGTCCGGGCCAGTCTTAAATAAAGTTGCTAATGCAAACACCTCCCACCCCAGCAAAACGCAAACAGTGCAAAGCATCATTCAAAGCCTCCTAGGGTGGAGGTAGAAATCTAATAGCCAGCTAACACTTAAACTGCACTGCAATTAAAGTATAATCCTTTACATTTCTTGGATTTGGAGGGAGAACATGGTTGGAAAGAGGTACAGAGAAGGAAACGAGTCGGAAGTGAAGACATTACAATCCTTAGCCTCAACATGGAACTACTTAAGTGTACCGTAATTGCATCACAGAAGGTATGCATACCCCGAAACCAAAAGGGAAGCAGGAAGGCAAGAAAAACAAACACAGTATGATGAATCAAACAGGTAACCTTCAGGAAAAGGAAATCTAGCCTTGGCTAAACCAAAAGAAAGGAACGTAAACCGGCAAGGCAAAGTGAAAGATGGGAAACAGGAGGACTAATATGAAATTTCAAGTGCAAACAGACACATTTCTTCAAACAAATAAGAAATACAAATAGCTGAAATATAATTAGTGGATTTGCGGTATAAAAGCGGCAGTTAAAAATGACAAGGGTATTGCAGAGACTACATTATATCTCCAATCAGTCTTCACTGATTGGAAATACATTCACTCTCTACAAGTTTTATTTAATTACTAAGGATGAAGGCCTGTCAAACATTGAGGTACTGGAAGAGGAGCTACAGGATTGACATGTTAAAGTAACAAATCTCCTAGAGCAGATGGTATCAATCAAGGCTGGTAGCTGTTAACAAACTCATGCAAGCTTCACTTAAAAATAGACTATTCTCATATACCATATCACTGGAACATGGCATGAATTTACTTTAAAATCAAGATCATCTCAGCCATATGAAGAAGAAAAAAAAAGTTGAAATATAAGTTAGTCTCTTTAGCTTCCTAAACAAGCCTAGCAGTATCTCAATGAAGACATGGATTATGCAGAACCTTTTAATAGATAAATTTTAGAGGGAATTTCATTAAGCCTTTGATAACTTTCCTCAGAAGATGCTGTTAAGAAAATCATCCAGCAGTCATGATGTGAGATGTAAAATTCTGCCCTAGCATCTGTTTTATAAGAGAAAGCAAATTTTGCAGAAAGGAAGAGTGAAAGGTTAGAGAGGAAGGCAGTAGAATACCACAAATAGACCCTAGGGTTGATCTTTAGAAACTTTGTTGAATTATCAGAACAACGAGTTGGAATATTTGGAGGCATAAAACATTGTCAAAATTGTCTGGCCTCTTGGTCATTCAGGGCAAGACAAGATTCTGAAAAACCTGGAACCTAATTACAGTTATGTGAAGAAGATGGCATTAATTTTGCTGCTTTACCAATGCAGAAAGTGACAAATGTGACAAGAAATGTTTGAGTTCTCTGGAGACACTTTCAGGTTATGAAAAACCTCTTAAAGACTTATTTATGTGTCATGGGAGAGCAAAGCAGCAGTGGAAGGAGCAGACCATGGCACTCAGTTGCTGAATGCAGAGGTGCATAGGCTCAAGCAGCATGACATCCAAAGGGCAGTGAGAAGGGGCTCTCATAACACAGCCAGGCTTTTTGTCCTGTGCTGAGGCTGCCCAGGACCAGGGGCTAAAGAGCCTGGCCTGCAAGGAGGGAGCCTCTGACCTGAGTGAACTGGTCTGGTCACCCTCTTGCACAAAATTAAGCACAGAAGGGGCCCAAAATGCACAGAGGCATGAAATGTCACCACTGGGCTCTGTGAAAGCTGGTTTGTTTAAAGATAAGACTGAAAATATGATAAAGGTAGATGACATACTGAATACAGCAGAGAAAGGAAATTATATGTTTCATTTTACTTTTTCATAATATTAGGAGAAGTTTTGTGTGACCCTGTTAGTTTGTGTCAAACAAACTGGTGTTATCCCTGTAAGACCCAGCTAAGTTTTTGCCCAGAACTGGCTGCAGTATCACTCCTGTCTCTTTCTATGTGTTTCCCTACTTTTGCAAAGTGAAGCAGCTGGAGCAATGCTCTCACAAAGATCAGAAATACAGTAAAACATAAAGCCAGCAAGTCTAAAGCTGGTAAGAGGAATTATATTTTGATACCAAAGAAAACTCCCTGATGCAGAATGGACTAGGTGATCTTTAAAAGCTCACTTCCAATCCAAACTGTTGTATGATACTATAATTCTCTGACACTAAATACCATTCAACTCAGCATGGGCTATCACAGCAAAGTCAATCTGGGCTGCTCCTTGAGAAAGAGACAGGAGAGAAGGCTGTGCAAAGACTGGACTTAGTGCCATCATGATCCATTTTTAAGGAGAACTGTACTGGATCCTTCATATTTTTTGTCTATTAAAAGTACTAGATTTTGTAATTTGGAGGTTTCTTTCACTGTTCTTGTGTACTCTTCTTCCCTTAATCCTTCAGTTGTCATGTTCTGCTACAAAGGTAATAGCAAAAAATACTCAGTTTGGTATGGGTTGCTTGAAATTTTGTCAGTCCTGGGCTGGTCAAGAAAGATGTGGAGAGCTGATTGAATAAGGAGAAAATCTAGTTTTTGGAAATGAAAAGGACACGATTAAAGCACAGAATAAGCTCCTTTCATCTCACAGCAAATACAATATTTGTAGGATGTCAGGATTATGAGTTTCTTGTGAATGACTGGAGTTTAAAATATTCCTATTTGTAATTTTGTGGCTCATGGCACTTCAGGGTCCACAAGTCTACAGAGAAAATTACAGAGAGGGAAATAATTTAGAGGAGAAACTAAAAGTTTATTATGGTACAAATCACAGTGGAGAAATGGAAGATTAATTTGTTCCCACATACAGTACAAGCTTTAGTCTGCAAGCTAAGAAATAATAATACAAAACCTCTCTTCCTAATCTGATCTACAAATAGAATCAATTAAATTCCTCCACCTCTTCTGGCACTAAAGAGTGACAGCGTGGGTAAAATGCAGGTGACTTCAGGGTGATAATACAAACACTGATTATTTTCTGTTGCTTAGCCAAAAAAAAAGAGAAAAAAAGGAAGATCACATTTTTGTCCTTTTTAATCAGCGTCCCCAGTGGCTGCTGCTGTTCTTGCTCTTACTGAGTGTTTCATATGAGACTGCATTTGAAAGCCCAGTGTTTGACATCTGATTTTGTCTAACAGGACTGTTGATCATAGGTGCAAAATTGCTAACCTATGAGAGTGCTGAGATACCAGGTCTTACAGGAGCCACCAGAAAATAGGAAGCATTCAGTATGTGATGAACTTCCCACAAACTCTTTTACAGAGAGTCCGAGGGTAACATCTATTGCTATATGTATGTGAGAAGAGAGGAAAGACAACAGACGGATCACAAATTTCTTTTCTGTTTTCGGGGACAGATAGTGTGATCTCCATAGGTGGGTGTGCATCCTTAAATGTAATCTGAGTATTACTGAGTTTAGCATTCATGTCTGCCAGCCACAAATAGCAACCTACAAGCAGCTCTGAGCATCCCGCTCTGTGCCAGGGTTTTTGTGAACGTAGTCAGAACCTCATAAGATTGGACAAAATCTGCTATATATAACTATGCATAGGGAGTTCCCCTGTTTCCTTGATTATCACATTTGCAAATAGTTATTCTGCTTAAGGCACTAATAAATGCTATCAATAACTTCTTCAATCTATAAACTGAACACAGAGCAGGATAAAACTGATAGCTTGATAGAATGGATAACTATTGTCTCCATAGAATGACAAACAGAATGGCAGGAATCACTGTCCTAAGACAAAGAAATGAATACCAGTCTCTGTCTAGAAGTAAAAACAGAGCAAGTGAAGCATTCCCTAATCGCACATGAAAGAGGAAAAGGTTGCTTGGTACACCATGTATTTATGAAAGGTTATGGGTAAGAAGTTGAATAGAGAGAAATGCTTTTATGCTTCATTCAGGGTGAAATGAGAGAAACAGTTTCCCAAAATACACAGATTTACCTAGAGAGGCAGCTGTGGAAACTGGACTTGTTTCCACTGTGTTCGGTAGAACTTCTCTTTTGCTATGTGCAGATGACATCAAAGGTTGAGTCAAAAAGATTATTATTTGAACAGAATAATGGCAAAGCAAGGTAATAACAGTAATAATGTCCAACTCTTCCACTGTGTTTTTTTTTATCAGCAGATTTCAGAGTTTATAACAGAAGATGTGTTTAACTTTGAATGCATTTTACAGAGAGGGAAAGTGCTGCATAGAAGATGAAGTGACCTACCCAAATTCAGCCAGGAGGCATGTGGCTGAGTCAGAAACAGAAACCACAGTGCCAGCCCAATGGGGAAGGTTTCCTGAAACAATATGGAGCCAAGGAGGAAATGGAACAAGGTCTCTGCATTTCAGCAGCGTGAGGCACCAGCTGCCTTATTTGCCATTTCTTTAGAATATGAAGTGCACACATTTTTCTTAAAGATGGTATTTATTTAACTGCTGAGCTGGCTCTGCAGTTCCTTTACAGGCTGAAAACAAACACTTAAACAAGCCTCTCCTGCCAACCCCTCCCAACACCTACCCAGTTACAACATATGGATGAGTGCCCCAGACCAGATGTCAGAAAGATACCAACTTTGTTGCTGCACAAGAAACTGTACCATGCTGCAGAATATTACCACTCCCACGGCAACATTATTTAAATGCCATATTGAGCTGATCCCTGTTAGAAGTGATGCGCACAGAACCCAGCAAACCCTGTTGTTGCAGCCACAACCTCCTGAAAACTTCCATTTCTTTTAATAGTTTTCCCTAAATTTTGTTGTCTTCCAAGGGTGGGAAGCTTTGTTGAAAAACGATATAGAAATGCGTGGCTTGAGTCCAAGAGGGATGGGATGACTGTCTCCTCTCCTTGGAACAGCTTTGATTAAGACTGCTTGTGTAGTAGGGAGTAGTAAACAGGCCTGCTGAGGGTGCTCCTTGCTGGCCTTGAAGAACAGGTAATCTCTC
>JASSUY010022909.1:0-30498 GCA_032466535.1 Forpus xanthops
TGTAAGGGTGGTGAGGCACTGGAATGGGTTGCCCAGGGAAGTTGTGAATGCTCCATCACTGCCAGTGTTCAAGGCTGGGTTGGACATAGCCGTGGGTGGCATGGTTTAGTGGGAGGTGTCCCTGCCCCTCGCAGGGGTGTTGGAACTAGATGATCTTAAGGTTCTCTCCAACCCTAACTATTCTATGATTCCATGTAGGATTTCAAAACTATGGAGCTTGACAAAGGTGAGTAGACGGTTCATCTACATCCTTTGGAGTCTGCAGTAGGATGATGCAAACGTACTGCATTTATTACTAGATATATTAACTCATGCTTCACTATTGACATCATACTAAACAATGGTGCCCTCTTTCACCCCCACTGCATTTGTAAATCTACCCTTCATCTCCAATACACTTTCAATTCTGCCTTACCTGATTCCTTGCCTTTCTGGTTCCTTGTCAGAATCATGAACAGATTGTTACTATCAGCTCAAGAATGCATATCCAACCATCAGAGTGGAAGATTCTTGAACTTGTATCAACAGCCAGCATATGAGCCATTTCAGAGCCTAGCTCTCATTGTCCAGTCTCACTTCTTCCTTTACAGATGCCTCTTTCTGTATATCTCAAGTTGCCCCTGGTTTTGGTGCTCCTCATTTAGCACCACTTAATTTCTACATCCGATACAACAACTTTCTGCTGTGACTTTTCAGAGTCTGTGAACATCAGCCAGGAAATTTACTCAACTTTGCATCTTATTTTAAATCACAGTCATAGAATCATAGAATCATAGAATAGACAGGGTTGGAAAGGACCTCAAGATCATCTAGTTCCAACCCCCCTGCTCTGGGCAGGGACACCTCCCACTAAACCATGCCACCCAAGGATATGTCCAACACATCCTTGAACACCACACAGTCCCTCTTTAATCCTTTGAATAGGTGATCTGCAGTAAAACAGTTTGGGATAGTTGCATTAGACATACTGTGCAGAATAAAATGGTATTACAGAAAGCTATTAACATACAATAACAAACCATAAAAGTCATAAATGAGAAGTAACAGTATAGGCCTCATACTGCCTTATCAATCTAATAAAGTTCATGAACAACAAAAGTGAGTAACAAACCAACGCCTTTTTAGTGGAACCTTCTCTCTTCTAGAAATGTATGTATGTGGAAACTTCATTTCATTTTTGTGTGAGAGTTCACAGATTTGTTGCCATTGAACATACATAAGAATTATTGCCATTGAACATACATAAGACAGTTAAGAGAAAAAAAACAAAAATCAGTCAAGCCATAAAGATGAGTTAGTTAAATATGCATAGAAAGTTTATGCAGAAACTGGAGCAGTCCAAAACTACTGTATCATCCATCTATATTGCAACATCAGTATCTCAGAATGCATACATTGTTTTTTACGTGTATTATGTTTCCTCAAAGTACACCAAAATGCAGTTTATAAATCATATACTCACGTGCCATTCACTCTGTCATACTAGCACTTCATGTTTTGCATACTGATTTAATTTTCCAGTTCTGCAGCACCAGTGGTTCACTTTGTTCAGTATTCCTGTTTATCTACCACAGCTGAGTAAGCGTTACCTATTGGGGTTCTACAGCAGTCATGGTAATTCAGGATCACAGTATGCTACAAAGATCAGGAGCCTAGGTCCTCCCCACACACTCTGTAAATTTAAAGACCAAAGGTTTCTCTGAATCTCAGGAGTTACAAAGTTCTCTCCTGCCAGATTTAGAAAAAAGCCCAAGATTTCACAGTTCCCAGGAAAAGTACTATTTCCTGACTTACCAAAGGAATGAAAGAATTAGCAGTCTTCAGCTCAGAGTATTGTAAATCAGGACACTGAGCTTCTGGGCATTTTGGGCTACATTTCAAACTAATGTACCTTACCATATGATTTATATGCCTCTGTGCAATGAGTTATGGACAGCTTGATCAGACCTCCATCATCCTTGCTCACCTTTCTCTGGTTCCAGCCTCCATCAAGTAAACAAACACACCCCCCAAAAAAACCTCCCACATACTCATAAGTAACACAAAACTCAAAACACAAACTAGCTGTAATCAGTAAAGCAATTTTTTTTCTGATGTGATGCTTACTATGGCCCATTATTTGTAGAACTTGTGAATATGGCAGTTATCTCTTTGGGCTGAGTTTTACATTTTGATGACGTTATGCTAAAAGATTTTGGCTTTACTTCGTGCAGTCAAAATAATAAAAGCTTCTTCTGTGAACAAGTTACCTCTCTCAAATGCTTCAACAAGCATTTCAGAACTGCGCTGCCTATCTTTATGACAGTGAAAGAGACTTTCAACTAGAGAACTGTCAGACTCTTATGTCTTCTGTTCTTAGAAAAGCCCCTGTTTTCTGATTCAATTACTGTCAAAAAGCATTAATTAGTAGGATTTCTAAAAATAGAATAATTTGGATAAACTTTAATTCCTACAAAGTTAACATTAAGCCACTAAATTAATAGATCCCAATCAAACTCTCAGAAGAGGGACTCCACACCTCCTAATCGATGGAGGTACTGGAGAGTATTAATCAACCAAGATGTTTTCAAGAGCAATAGGACTATCTTCCCTCATTGAAACCTTTAACAGAAGTTGGTGTAACTGAAATACTCCAGTGAAAACTCTTAGATGAAATAGGGTTTGCTCTTAAAGATAAGAAAATAAAGCCTGATGAAATTTTCCAATAACTGTTGTTTATTACACTAAATGCTCTGATATACTCCTAAACTGTTCTCTGAAGAGATTGGAAGGTAAAGCTGTCCTTAACACACACCAGAACTATTGCAGTAGATTCTTCCTTTTGTCTTCCCATTTCAATCCCTTAGTGCTATTGCCACTATATATTAAGCATGGAAAAGTCAGCAGATAATTACAAAACTCAGTCTAAGACCTTTCCTTATTATTTCTTGTCAGATACTAAGCTTCTCCTGTCAAGTAAAATTCTGCTATTTCAAACACAGTTTTATCAGACTCAGCAAATTTATGAGAACTAGCAGCCATTCATGGGGATCATTAGTTGTGTTGTGGGTTTTTTGTTTGGTTTGGATTTTTTGTTTGCTTAGGCTATTTTTGTTAGTTTGTTTATCTTGATTTTGTCCTTTTTTATTTAAACTGGATTTTCTGTATGTGATTTTTCCCATTCAGCAGTCCTCAGATTTGACATTCGACTTCAAGGCAGTTTAAAAACCATTAGGAACACGCTGTGACATTGCTGAGTCAAAACTCCTGAAGATATCTGTACATGCCTATTGCACCATATAAGCTCTTTTCATTCAAGTCTCCCAAGTCATTATGTGTACCGGGACCAGCATATACATATGTTTCAAACAAAGGATAAGGGAAGAATAGTCAAGGGATAAGGCGCTCAAGAGGAGGCAACAGATGACATTATTTATAAACAAGCTGGCATTGTTAGCCATACAGTGGGGTGATCAGAAACAATGCTCATTATGTTGTCAGACAACTCAGCAATACTGTTTTACTCAATAAAAGAAAACATTTAAGATCTCTGTGGATGCCTGACAGGTATTAATAGCTTATAGATAAACATCATAGAAAACAATTCTGGCGCTCAGCCTCTCTTTTTGCCAGGAACAAAAAATGGTAGAGCAGATGGTTTGTTCAGAAACTGCAGCCTTTGGGAAGAAATTGTGTGTAAAATTGAATATATTTTGCAACCAACAAAGATGTGAAAATTTCTGTCCTTGGGAAGCTTTCCCCGATAACAAGAGGACAGGAAATTCAGTATCATATTCCAGTTCAAACAGGGTACGGCTAAACATACTTTTTTTTTTTTTACTTCACAGGCAGTCAAATACAACAGAAGAACACAATTAAGCATCTTGACAGCTTTATGGAAGCCTTGCTCTCAGATAAAGACCCATGTCATTATATTTCTACTGCCACGATGATGAATATGATTAGCAGATTGTGACTTAGTTTTTTTGGGAAAGGAGTTTTTTTCTTTTACACACTTCCCTTCCCCTTGTCTGCATTCATGTAATCATTTCCCAATCTGTTAACCTATATTTTATGGTACAGTCTAGTCTTTCAGTCCTTTCCAACAGACTAAAAAGCGAGCTTAACAAATTGGCTTGTAGAAATATTAGAGACTTTTGTACACAGCTTGAGAATTATTTTTTTAATTAAATCCTGAACACATGTCAGGGGACAAAATGTATACATACAAATCTAGGTACACATATATGCAGATCACTGGACTCCAATATTCCCAGGGGGGAAAGTGGCATATTAGAACCACAGCCAAGACTCATTATTTAACTGTTATGGCAAAAGCCTAAAAACAACCTTCATATCAGGGAAAATAAATGTAAAATATAAAAAAAATGTAAGACAGTATTTACCAGATACAGACATGTAGAGAAGCCAGCATCCTTCCATGACTTCCCTGTGAGAATCAGCTTTAGTTTTTGAGAGACCTGGCTTCTTATTTAGCCAGTACTAACATTACAGGGACGTTTTTAGTGTTTTGTCTGGGGTTTCTTAAAATGTAGTCTATATTTTGTCAACTGAGCAAACTCTCTTACACTTTGAGTTCGTCAGAGGCATATGATTGTAATTAGCAAGATACCTTGCTCAAAGAAGTCAAGCTATAGTGAGACACTGGCTACATTAGCTTGGCCTCATAGGCATTCGCTTAACTTGGTGCCATAATAACTACTTTCATAGAAATTCTAGTGAGTTCAGATCATGGAGGATGAACTTAAGTGTAACATACTATGCAGAGGTACTCATAGTGTAAATGAAAGCATACCACTAGCTTTTAGCTTGTAATCTTGACTTAACAACTGTCTTATAAAGCCTAAAATATTTTGCCTCTATGCCTAGTGTTCCGTCTGTGGAAAAACCTGAACTTTTCACTAGCAATAGCTACATTAAGAACTTTTGCCCAGCCACCATTTCGTTGTGCCCTAAACATGAATAACATTTTCCTGTGGGGTCATCACATGATTCTTACACTAGAAAATGGGAAAGAGAATAACTAGGAAGACTATCCAAAGGGTTCTTAGCCAAAATTGGAAAGTTTTACTTTTGGCTGAGGATAAATACTATAGTTTTTCAGTGTTTGTAACTTGTGCTATTCCACTTTGACCGTGGTCGAAATAATGCCTGCAGAAAAAGCTTGCTTCTGTTCTTTGAAATATGCAGTGCTGCAGAACTCCTGCATATTATCAGAAATAGAGCCCAAACTGGAGGACAGATTACATATCTTAAAATACATGAGACTTCATTATTCTTCTCAGATCCTTAAGGAAAAAACGGTCCTTCCAGAATGCCTTTTTTTTTTTTTTCTGAACTATAAAACCAAGAAGAAAGCTGTATAACTGTTGAGAGCTATAAACTGCCCATATGCTTCCCCCGGCTTTAAATAGAGGTGAAAACATACCCCTCTGTGCCATATCTTGGGGCTGCAGAAGCTTTGATGTCAGTGGAGCTCTGTCAGCTCATACCATCTGACACTGTGGTCCGGAGCCTAGTGCTCAACTGCAGACCCATGCCCACTAATAACTGACAATGTCATGTAGTAAGAGTTTTCACTTTCCTTTCTAAAAGGCTGTACTCATAATGCATTAAAATATGAACTGAAGTTTATGCTAAGCTCACTCTCCTGAATCAGATCTATGTTTTGGAAGGCAATGGACCACAATAGTTAATAGTTATCCAAAACAGTCAATGATGCGATAGGCCCCATCCTCCAAGAAAGAGATATAGAGAAGGTGAGAAATGCCAACAAGCACAAAAAGAAAGCATGGAGTGAAAATTATGTTCAGATTATAGAGGGCAAAGAGAAAGTGAGAACAGATTGGCACTAGAACCATTTCACTCTCTTCCTTTGTATGGCACAGTTTTGCACCTATGGATAATAAGCTTGTACGAGTATTTTCCTTTTGAGATTGGGTTCTGCAGGTGGTTGTGTAGGCACAGGGTGGGCCTTAAAACAAGCTTTTTGTCCCTATGCCCTGGGTTCAGCAGTAGCAGTCATTTTTTCTCCTTCTTAGGAGTAGCTGCAGTGCTTTAGACTTTCAGCCTGGGAACAGCGCTGATAACACCAGTGTTTTTAGTTGCTGCACACTAATGTTTACTCTGACCAAGGACTTTCTGAGTCTCATGCTATGCCAGAGAGGAGGGGAAGCCAGGAGGAAGCAGAGACAGAGCACCTGACCCAAACTAGCCAAAGAGGGATTCCATACCACACCACATCATGCCACTATATAAATTGGGGACAGTTACCCGGAAGGGTTAGATCACTGCTTGGGTCAGGCTGGGTATCAGTCAGCAGGTGGTGAGTGGTTGTATTCTCTTCCCTTGTTATTTCCCTTATCATTATTATTGGTGGTAGCAGCAGTGGTTTGTGTTATACCCGAGTTACTGGACTTTTCTCATCTCAACCCGTGGGAGTTACATTCTTTTGATTCTCCTCCTCATCCATCCAGGAGCTGAGGGTGGAAAGGGGGGAGTGAGTAAGCAGCTGCATGGTTCTGGGTTGCTGGCTGGGCTCAAACCATGACACCCTAATAAATTTAGTGGTAAATAGAAATATGCCCAAAAATACTGGAGCTTGGTTTTGAGATAAGAGTGTTCTTTTACATGCCTCCCTTTCTCTCAACAGAGGCAAGACAGCTTGCTAAATTGTAGACTGAGAAAAGCATTAAAAAAATTATTATAAAGAAAAGGGAGAGGAGCAGAAGCAGGCTCATAAGAAAGAAGAGAGGGGAATTGTAATGTTCGTGAAGCCAAAAGCTAGAAAATTAGACTAAAGAATTCTCGTGATTACTGAAACTGAGACTGCAAAGTTCTTGTAAATTATGATTTACGGGGTAACAGATAAAAAAAGATTTCACCACCACCACCTGTAAAATTGCATTGGTTTTTATCAAGTAGCTCCTGTTGAGGCCATCTAGTTGATGAACATTCTTATCAAGTAGCAAATATAAATGACTTATGGGGATAATATTTCAATATGTAATGACATTGTTATATCCCTGATTCTTTTAAGATCTGGGTTATTAAATATTAAATATCAAAGCTGTAAATTATTGTAGCAGCTTTATACAACTAAATTAAATTCAAACAAAACCTAATTTCCTTAATCATTGACTGTAATCCTTCAGGAACATATGCTATTAACTCAGCTACAAATGGCACAGAAATTGTATGACTTCAGTTAAGTTATTTTATATCAAATTCTAATCCAGGGCAGAGTCCTCAGTAAATCTCCTGCAGGGATTTTAATGCTTCTGCAATCATATTGGTGCTTTACTGGAGAGCTAATCTTTTTATATTCTGTTTTTTCACTCCTTTACCCATTTCCTTCACACCCTTACTGAGCTATAGCTAATATCTTCTGTCACCGCTCATGCTTTGAGAGATCTGGCTTTCCCCTCTTGCATTTGATTGGAGAGAGTCAGGCTTTCACTTATGAGAGAATCAGACAGTTTTGGGGTTGTTTCACATATAAATCTGAATCATTGCCATTAATTTCAACATGTATGTTAATTGCCACTTGTTGTAAACTCTCCATAAGGCTGTCATAATTATTCAGTTTGCAGTCAAGCATTCAAAACCAGAACAATTTCCTCCTCTTTAAGAACCCTAATGGAAGGAAAATTAAGCAGATTTAATTTAAGCAAGAAACTTCTTCAGAGACTCAACACAATGATCAGATAATAAAGAAATAAACCTTAGAGCCCTAGGAGGGAAGACTTGGAGAAACCTCCAGAGATCTTCCAGTCAGCCCTCTGCACCACAGCATGATCAACTAAACTGCTGTCATTCCTGACAGATGTTTCCCTAATCTGTGTTTAAAAGCCTGCAACAATGGAGATTTGACATCTCTCTGTGTAATCTATTACAGTACTTCACCATCTTTCCTAGGACGATATGTCTCCTGACATCTAATTGCAATCTTTCTTGCTGTTTAAGCCTTCTACTTCCTTCCCTATGCTTTAGGACTGGGAAACAGGCTATTCTGGCCCCCCTGCAACAGCTTTGAGAACACTTGGTCACTTCCATCCCTCCTCAGTTTTCTCTAGACTGACAGCACCCCCTTTTTCCTTCCTCAGCAGTCTTGTTTTCTAGACACTCCATCCCACCAGTTCTGTCTTGGAAATGCATCCCCTGAAATAAGGTTGTTTAGTCTTTCCCAGCATCAAGGATGGAGGAACTGATAGCTCAAATCTGGCATATTGCAGGTCTGTTAATGCATCCCAGTGTGCCTCCTTCACAGCAGAACAATATTGCTGACTGGCATTGAATTTATGACCCATTAAGTTACTTGCTTAATAACCTGTAATTATTTCCTTATGAATAGCATAAATCAAATCTTCAAAGTCTCTTGAAGATGGCAAACAACCACTACTCCAAAATTTCACCACTAAAACATTCCAGTTCATAAGTAAGCAATAAAAATAAATTCTGAGACTCACTCCTTTGTTCATAGCTCCTCTCACCACCACGCAAAACAAAATGAAAAACCTGTAACCAAAAAAATCAAACAAATGACCCCACTACAAAACCCCACCAGTGCACATAACCAGTACAACTCCCAGAACTTCAGTACTAGAAGTCCTCTTCACAGGATTTCCAACCCTTGCACTCCTGTCCAAACTGAAGTCTTTCAGGTGTCTGAGCAGGGCTCTTGATTCTATAAGCACTGCAACCTAATAAGGATGTCAATTTCACGATTTAAAAATGAACCATTTGTTTATACAATGGATTCATTTCCTACTATAGGAGCACTCTTGCACTTCCCCACTGGATTCCTCCTCACTGACCAAAAGTCACTTACACTTCAGGGAAGGCCTTCTCAAGTGGAAGACAGCTGATACCTTGCAGGTTTCAGTTCTGTATTTATGTCCTAATATGACCATCCAATTTAGCAACAGCATGGTACCATTAACTTGCATTCAAATTGTGATCCACCTCCAATCCTAGTTTCTTCTCGGGAACTGGTGCCATTTTTAACATTTATGGGGTATCTTTAGCAAAATCAGCATAGTGACTCAGCTCAGAAGCAGAAATTAGACAAATATATGTGTACTCTGTGGCACAGCTTTCTGAAGTGCCAGATTTTACATTCTCATAGAAGGTCACTGGTAGTGGGAGCACAGTAAGTTTTAATATTTCCCAAATGCATCAGACATGCTGCAATTAACTCCTACATGGAAGGGACATGTAGTAGGTCCTGACAAGTCAACTTGGATGAAAATTCCACACCATCATGTCCCATATTTGCTAGAATATGGCAGCTCATCTGGAAGCATCTCTCAAATGTTCTCAGACATAGACTATTCTCAGCACCCACTTGGACAAAGTTTCCAGACAGAAAAAAGGAGGAGAGGCTATATCGTTAGCAGAGCACTCTATAGAGATGTAAGTCTTGCTTTGAGCTTTGAACAAATCTCCCCTACCAACCTATCAATTCATAAACTGTACTGCTCTCACTTCAAGTCAATTTCTTTAGAGACTAAAAAGTCTCTATTACTGTAGCCATTTTGGGTCAAAGCAAAGGTCCATTTATTCCACTGCCTGCCTTCAACAGAAGGCCTAACTCCATGCTCAGCAAAAGAGTAAAAGAATAAGGTAAACACAAAGTTTTTCCACTGAGTACTCCATAGCCCATGATCAATTGGCCTGACAATTGTAAATTGCAAATTAGAGAAACTATGAAAAGAACAGAATTAGTGGAACACTAGCACACATAATGTCATAGGGGGGAAAAAAAAAAAAACCACTTGATCATCCACTGACCCAACAATTCCCTGGCATACTTCCTTTTCACTATGTATTTGAACAGATTTCAGGCATTCTAGTTGTTATGGTGTTTGTCAATTGTCCCCACACTCCTTCAGCCAGCCTTATCATGTTTGTATATTTAACTTTCTAGAGTTCATAATTTTGCTTTTCTTCATCTGGTCATCACTTCAGCTTTTCAAAGGATGCCTTCTGGCTCCTGCAATCTCATCCTGCCAATGCTGGCTTATTTTCACTCTCTGCCAAGCTTTTCTTGATACACAGTTATTTTCTCTCCACTTCCCATGTGATTTACAGAAGCAATAGCCATACACCCTGCAAAGGTTAGGTCTTCCATCTGCCTTACTTTCAAAAAGCTTCCTGATCTGTGTCTAGTTTTCCCTTTTGAAACTAAGCACAGCAATGTTGGAGAACTCTGACTTGTCTTACTCCTGAAAGAATGCAGAGTCTAAGCACATTTACTATCCTCATTTCAAGGGAGCTCTTCAGCCATTACGCTCTACATCAGATCCTGTAAATCACTCAGAATTAAAGTCAAGCATTGCCTTTGTGGGCTCCTGTGGAGCAACAGAACAGCCACCTACACATCTAAAAATGTGCTCATCAAGTCTGGATGCCATTTCTGCCTCTTCTAGACTGAAGCACTGAAGTGACCCATACCTACTTACTTCCTTCCTCTACTCAGTCTGTTGCATCACTGTAACTGTCCACTGGTCAGCTAAGCAGAAGCAACATTCTATATTCTTCCTACTTAAATTTGAGACTTCCACTAATGTGAAGTATGGATTGTTCCTTGGAGAAATTACCTTGTTAGGCCATTCAGCTCCAAAGTGTCTTTCATATACGAAACTACTACCTATCTGCAAAGCTCACTACATCCTTCCTCAATATACAATATCATGCGAATGCCCCACTGATCATCATCTTTCTAGGTTTATGATATCTGCGCTATTAGGATCTCCATAAACAATTAGACATACCAGTTCCCCCATGTCATTTCTTAGACATCAAGCATTCCCACAAAAGTGTATCTTGTTTAAACAACCTATCAGTTCTGTCTGTTTCCCATTTCCCCTTCAACTGGGTTTGACCTTAACACCAGCTGAAGGGCTGTGAACCAACAGCACTCAAGGCACGATATGGCAGGGTGGTTATTGGCAGAGGATTATCAGTAGTAGGCCCTTGACTTGAATTAATTTTCTTTCGAGTGTGAGGAGCTTGATTTTGTTGCTTCCAAAAGGCAAGCTGCACAGTCCATTTATTTACTCAGGCATTTCCTGAGTGATCTATACTGCAGAATGGCCTTTTGTTTCTCTTTTTTTCTGGACAGGGTTATTTTTAAGTAGTTGCCACCTCCATCCCCCCAACCCCTAAGGACATCAGCTGGCCAGAACCAGCTTCAGCACTTGATAGAGAAAGAGACTTGGTTTTGCAGTGGGTAAAACCTGGATCTTAGCAATCGAGGAAAAATATCTTCTTAGAAAGGTCACAATTCTTAGAAGAATATATCCTTGTGTTTAAAGTAGAACAGGATATTTTAAACCAAAATAGCTAGGAAATCAGGATCTTTTGAGTGCTACAGTACATTACACAGACTTGATTTTCCGTCTGTATTTTACAATGGTATATCTCAATTTAAGTACTTTGGCAGTAAACACAAAACTGGAGCAACAAGAGACAATTCTGATCAAGAAGAATTTTCTCCTTGGTTACCCAAGTGTGATTCAAATAAAACAGTACAATTGCTATAAGAAACAACATAAATTTTAAAGCTATACCGTAGTTAATAAACTGTTTCTACAGAAGACAAAGGTCAGTCTAGATGGAGGTGACCTAGCAGTCAAAGTTCTCCGCACTTTTTGTATAAATTCCAATTGGCCTATTTGGTAACCTTAGCATTAGATCTCAAACTGATTTCTGGAGTTCCTTACTGTGGCTGCTTCTCAGTCCTGAAGCAAAGTGTAGATTATACAATATAGTAGTTTATCTAGGCTTCAGTCCTAGTTAGCTTTTGTATCTTCTGTTGCACACAGGGATTCCAGTATAGAACTAAGTACACAGCTTCTGCTTTCTCTAATGCCATTTTAAATGGATAATTTTCAAAGCTCCTGGATGCAAATTGTATCTTTTAGGAGGAAGGGAGAGGTAAGAGGGTTTTGTAGTCTCAGTAATGCAGTGCAGCACCTGCAAAGCGCTAAAAATGCTACAAAGAAAGGAAGATTCAAATGCCATTTTTGTCTCTCATCTAAAAATCTGACATGAGAGCAGCAAGCGGGGTTAGCAGAGAAATGGTGCTGTGTGAACCAAACTTCCCTGCCGTTTAGTCCTTGAGCCGGTGATAGAGGCAGAAAGGAACCCCTCACGTCCCTGCCTCAGCCCGCTCAGAGCTGAGCACTGAGCGCTGCACACCACTGCAGCCTGGAAGCGCGAGCTGCCTTTTTTTTTTATTCCCTCTAAAAAGTTTTCAGGAAGTCTGGGGGAGGGGCAATGCCGTTTCTTTTTTGTTATAATGGGCCCCTTTGTGGAGATGGAAGAGATTTGTGTGTCTGTGGTGCGCACGCTTCCCAGTGATTCCCAGAGTAACTTCTCAGGGCTCCGAAAAAGCGCAGGGCCCCTGCGGTGCGGGGAGAAGGGGAGGGGGCTGCTCCAGGATGGAGCTGATGGTACTGCTCAATGCTCTGGTTACTCGCTTGCTCTTTATGTTACACTCTGTCATCGGGGTCTGGAGAGTGACTGCAGTGAAGAAAGAACCCAAGTACTGGCTGCTGGCACTGCTCAATCTTCTTCTGTGCCTGGAGACAGGGCTTACCCTCAAGTTTAAGCAAGGCAGAGGCTACAAATGGTGAGCATATCCCGCCGGCTCCGACGAGCCCCTCTTGCTTCTTTGCATGTGCTGCGCTGCAGACGCGAGGCTGACTTTGAGCGGCTGCTGCCTGAGAGCAGTGCTGCCCTGGCTTTGTTACTGCCAGGCTTTCAGGGGGTTGCCTTTTCTCCCCTGCTGCGCCTGGGGATGTGTGTGTGGCGGGGGGAGGAAGCTGATTAAGTCCTGGCTAGTCCATTGCCAAAGCCAGAGGGCTTTCAGGTGGGGAAGTTTTGCAGCAAACTACTTGGGAGCCACACTCTGTATGGCTCTGTGCGTGTATCCATACTAACGGCTGCAAAACGTGGGAAACGTAGCTAATCGAGAGGTACACCTCCTTCCTTGGGGCTGCATTCCCTATACCTGCTACTTGGAACAGTGCTAACACCACACAAATGCATGAATCAAAACTCAGAGACAAATAAAAGATGAGCAGCAACAACTCTTGCAATACAGCAAGAGTGACCTGATAATTTGGATTTGAGAGGCTAGTCCAGAGGGGAAGTTTCACGTATGAAAGGCTGACTGAGAAATGGACAAAAAAAAGTTAGTCACAGCACAGTTTGCCTCAGCACATGGGCTTTTACATGCATTTAAACAACTGCTGCAGTCATCTATAGCTCACAAGCACTCAGCCAAAACAAACACTCTGTAGAAAGGAAGTCGTCACCTTACTAATTGTCAAGATTTCACTAGGACCTATTTTAGAAACTGAAACTGCAGACAGGCCCTGAGACAAATCCAGGACCAAAAAAGAAAAAAAAAAATAATAAAAAAGCCCCAGAGTATTCCAATGATCTTAAATTTCTGTCCATTGCAACCTGTCAAACTCATTTTAACAAGCAGTGTTGTGTGACAATTTATACAAGTGTTCCATGCTCTTAATGTAATGAATTCTGTGATGAAGTCTGGGGCACAGGAAAATTTAACAATGGCAGAGCTCCAAACGCACAGTTATGAGACAGAGGCACACTGAGGAGATTCGATTCACTAGACAGGAGACAGCAGCAGAGTTTTCATGAAGGAACACTTGCTATGGCAGCTTTTGAAAATTCCAAAACAAAATAGCTATGGAAAGCAAGATCCATTTTAGATGATGAATACATGTGCTGTTACAGGCTAAATTTAGCTAGAAGGAAAATTTGAAAGTAAGTGTGTTCCAACACTTTAAGCTGCATGGTAAAATATGTTTATAGGTAAGAACTGTAGACAAATGACCAGCACCTATTTGCATTAGGATAACTCTGCTCCAGTGGAAAACACATTCAGAACAGGCAGTAACACCTGCATTTTTAGAAAACACCTCCATAGGCAGTCACTGATCTAAGCGATAGGCAGACTGTGCCACAGGACTTCCCTGTGCCACAGGACTCTCCTGCTTCCAGGATCCTCATATTCTCTCCATTCATTATTGACAAAACACTCACTACGCCAGCGCAAAAATTTAAATGGCAGATGTGGAGAAAACAGTATTGCTGTGGGCCTGGCCACTTAGTATTTCTTATAGATTCCTCCTTCTGAAATAAAGACAGGGTTAAAGCCCCTGTAGATTCTTGGCCTGATGTGTTATCATTAGCTCAGCATTGCTAACCTGCCAGCTGGATAGGTTTGTCATGTGCTACATGAAAATATTAAAAATATATAAAAGTACCAACATGAAATACTACAAAGTATGTAATTCCTCCCATTTCAATGAGGTATGTTCTCTCAAAAAAACCCAAACCCAACAACAACGAAAACAAACCCACCAAAAAATGCAACAAAAGAAGAAACCCAAAATCAAGAAACCTAACCCCATCTTAGAGTAAGACCCCACAAAACCACTTTAAAACAGTAAGCAAAAAAACCCACTGCCAAAACAGAAGCACACCCTCACCCTCAGAAAGAATCGGAACCCCACACCAAGAAAGCCCCAAACACACATGCAAAAACCCAATTCCCCAAAACCCCCAAAAATCCAATCCAGAACTATTTTAGTGGGAATTGTTTCAAATATTTCAGAGCAGCTCAGCAACTCAGCAATTTTCCCAAGCAGCAGTTTTGTTTTGTTTCTTTTTCTTTTGCTTGATATTTAATCTCCACTGGAAAAGTCAAGTGTTACAAAAATAAAGGTACTTTCAGGGTAGGAACAAACAATAAATTCAACAGCCTTTGACCAAACGATAGCTGTGGTTACATACTTGCAAGCAATTTAAATTCACTGCAGGATGTGCCAATGACAGGATAGAAGCAGTCAAGCAAGTATCCCGAGTTTGACTCCACTGCTCTGTCCTAGCCCATTACGTATATGTGAAAGAAAGGCTGCTGCACACCTCAGCAGCATTGCAGTTACGTTCACTCCATACTATAGCAAAACAAGATGGAGCATTTAGTGGCATTAGACCTCATTCCCACTCTGAAAGGATAGTAATTAAAATAATAATAATAAGAAAAACAATAAATCAACAACCCCAAAACCCTGTTCTGTGTTTAGTAAGAAAACATCAGTAATCCTCACAAGAGTCAGCGTTTCCAGAAGGAGTAGTGGAACCTCTCTACCACTTCAAAGTAAACTCACCTGAAGAAGCTGAATAAAGCTTCAGCATTGTAAGTTTAATAGAAGACTGTCAGGGAGAAAAGAACTAGAGACAGAAGTCCTAAAGAATTATGCAGTTGCCAGCAAAAACGGGGAAACAAGGCCAAGACCCGTTTTCATAAACCATTTCAGCCTGCGCTGAAAGACCTACAGAAGAAATTATTGTTCTAGGCAAACGGATGCTATTTCTACCTTCACTGTGTCAGTGCACAAGGTTCTGAACAACAGCCTTTATCCCAGCATCACATAGTGAAGGGACTTACTGTATTAATTCACCTTTCATGAAATCAGAAAAAGCATGTTAGCTAGAGGGTTTTTTAACTGTTAAGTACAAAGAATGCTGGGATGGAAATATGAGCAGCAAAGTGCCTTTGGTTATTCTTAACAAGAGATCTTCCATATGTGATCTTAGATGAATGTACAATAAACCTATGAGTCATAATACTGACAGCATGAAGAATTTGGAAAGAATACCAACTTTTATTTGCAGTTATCCTATTTCTTAATAAACCATATGGTGGGAGGCACAAGATACTTCTCAGTGCAGATAATGATAGGTTACATGATATTTACAATGTGATATAATACCGAGCTATCTTCTGTTTTCTTCCACAGGTTTTCACCAGCAATATTTTTATATCTGATTTGCACAGTACCATCACTATGGCTACTAGAAATTCATCATGGGACTCAGGTATCTGTTACAAGACAAGATGGACTAATTTGAAATCAGTGCATTATTTGATAGGTTGGATTTGGGCATATAGACAGAAATCTGCCAGGTCTCCTATTTTATGCTGGTGGGTCTCCCAACCCAGCTACAGCTAGACTATGACTACTCTGCATTCCTTAAATACAAAGTCATGAGCCTTATTCCTAGCTAAAATCGAGACCATTTATTTTCATTTGTCTGGGGAAAAGAGGACTAGA
The DNA here is from genome assembly GCA_032466535.1 of Forpus xanthops. NCBI lineage: Eukaryota > Metazoa > Chordata > Aves > Psittaciformes > Psittacidae > Forpus > Forpus xanthops. The sequence continues at coordinate 16,161 of JASSUY010022909.1, forward strand.
AGTTTGAAAAACAGCCTTTCACCCCTAATTTACCAGGTTAAATCTTCATGAGGATGGGGAAAGAATTTAATTGCTTTAGGGGCTTTTGTAAAATAAAGTGTGAGTTTGCAGGCAGATACCACAACTCCAAGCAAGCCAAAATTGAGCCAGGTATCACTGAAAGAAGTCTTAAACTCAAATTGCCTCATTTTTCCTTGAACCTAGGAGAATACACACAGATTACTACCACAGATAGCTGGCATGGTAATTTGTCTGTCAGTATTTACATCCTTTGTGCTGTATAGGATGGGGTGTCTGGATTCGAATTCAGGACTAAAACACATGGTATAATTATTAAGGCTATTGTTCTTTTGACAGATGGAGCCAGTTAGGGCCAGAACAGAGCCAGTTAGCTCAGCAGCTCAAGTTGATTGAAGCACCTCCTCATATGCTGCTTTCAAGCCCCTGTACCGCTTCCATGTAGTGAGAAGGGGATTCTTTCTCGCCCGGAATTTGCATATATGCAGTACCTTACATCCACAACAGAAAAAGGCCTGATAGAAAGAAGAGCAAAAAATAACAGGAAAAAAAAAAGCAAACATAAATTAGACTAAGAAGACCTAGTGCCTCATTTTCTCCTTTGAAACATTGTTACAACCCACAGAAGCATAATCAAATATTCAAAATTGTGTTTACGCTGAAAATGCCCAAGGCTTTTTCTAAGTACAGCAGCAGGAATTTATTGTCTTCTTGTTTTGCCAGATCTCCTTAAACAGTCACAGACAGGTAATGTGGATATTGAGAACATTTGTCATAGTTAAATCTCATCCAAGAAACAAGCTAATTCTGTAGTCAAAGGCAGCAGTTTATTTCCCAAAATGATGTTAGAACATGGCATACTTTGTTCTTATTGATATAGTGCTACTGTGAATTAAACAGGGAGTATATCAAGTTAACAGCTTAGTTTATACCTAGAGAGACAGGACAGAGAGTTCAGGAAATACACAATATAACAGATTCAGAAACAGTACTTCCAGAAGGGCAGCAGCCCTCCTAATAATCTCAAACACAGCACCCAGGCTAGTACTATTCCTGCTACTAAGGTATTGCTGGGATTTTCCTTATTGAAATACTAACAGAACAGGTGATTATGCAGTTGCTAAATTCACACATTTAATGTATGTAGTATGAAAACAGTTTGTGGTCTTAAAGACAGTAGAACTTCGATCTCGTGTTGAATCTTTAACAGAAAAGATCAGCTGCTTAGGTTGGTGCTGTTACTTGAGGTGTGTGCTAATATGCAGCCTCTCTTCCTAAAGACAGAGGCAATTCTGCCTAAGTACTGCAGAACTGGACATAAGTAATACCATTCATATATCAACAGTGAAATACTGTCTGCATAGGAAGGCTTGCAGAAGAGTATTTGGGGATTAAATACATGTTTGGGAGAGACCATAAAGTAAACTGAACTGTACCGAGTGAAAAAGTTGTTGGCTATAGAATAGTGGCAAGAAAATTAAAACCATTTGATCCATTAAAAAAACCCCAAACATTCTTTATTAAGAAAGTATGAGATCTCAGATAAACAAATTCCTGTTACCTTTTCAACTCTGTCAAATCGCTGTCACAGAAAGTCATAAATGACCACCTTTTGCAAGGCTTACCTGACTACTTGTGCTGTACTGAGCATAGGCTTCCCAGTCAATAAGAAGATATATACTTGGCAAATACTGTATTTTTAAGTACCTTAATTTGAATATTTATTACTTCCTTAAAATGTCAGTGCCCATTCCCTTAGCCTCATTCTGGGAGGGATTCTCTTATCAGCTAAAATTCTGGTATATCACTCTCCCAGAAGAGACCTTACATCTTTCACCTTTTCTCTTCCCTCCCATACACATTATCTTCCTCAGTTTGGAAATCAGCTTAAGCAGTTTTTTCTCCTTGTTTTACTTTTCAGCTGTCCTGCACCACCAAAATGAAGCAGTCACGGTTGCTTTGAATTTTTGACATCACACATGTTGCCATAGTGATGGCCACTCTGTTTCCAGCCAATCACAGAGAACAGGAGGGGTACCTGTTGCTCGGCAGAGGACCTTTTCCATGCCATACTCAGGCTGCCAGCCATAAACAGGATTGAGGGTACTCTGCCTTTGTATTCAAGTACCATTTACCCTTTTTCAATGCTGGACCCATTGTGAAAAGTTTTAGCTAACCTTGGTTATATTTGGGAATAAGGGATTGTGAATAACATGCAAACAGAGATTTGCTGAATTAGGTCAGTTTCAGGTGTACCCTAGGCACTGACAGCAAGCTCTTTGCAGTCCACATATTAGGACAACACTATGTCATGCAACAGAATTTCTGGTTTGATTAGATATTTTAAAAATCAGACAAATAAAAGCTACATGTCAGAAGAAAAAATGAAGTAAACCAAGCTAAAGTTTATGCAAAATGTGTACAATTTCTTCCTGTTTTATTTTTGCATGGTTAGAAGACCTAGCCATTTTTGTTTAGCTATGCTTACAGTCTTGTTACCCAGGAGTAACCTAGGTAAACCACATTTATCAGCTGCCTGTGAAATTTAGCATTTTTCCTTGCCACATTCCCATTAAGTCACGGCACATACATAATTGACTAGGCAAATGTGCCTGGCACCAGCAGTCCTATTTATATGCATATACACGATAAAAATAAAGGCTCTTCTCCAAACTTCCAAGTGAATCACCACCATGATCACCACTTAATAAATATTCAGAGAGAAACAAACCAAAACAAGGTATGAACATACTTAAATTAAAAATCAGGAGCCTACTTAAATGACTGGCTTTGCAGATGCAATTGAGAAGAGAGATGGACCCAGCCCTGAGGAGTACCATTCAATCAGGGTTCACGGAGCCTTGCACTGAAATAGTAACTCGGCCCCCCTCCCTGCTCAGCTTGAGTAATTGCAAAAGTTACATGTAAGGAACCTGCAAAAGACAATGATGAAGTGAATTAATTTTCTTAGAGAAATATTCTCTGCATATTTGTGCCACTAGGATGGAAGAGGAAAAAAAAAAAGGGAAAAAACTAAACAACTGAAAAGAGCCCCCTGCCCCCTTTCAAGCCTCATGTACACTGTGTCATGCTTTCCTCCACCTCTGTCCAGTGCTGCGAGCGGATAATTCTGGCAGCTCCTCTGCCCTTTGCAGAGGTTATACAGACTAATTGTGAGAGCTATCTGCTCTCTGCTGTTGTCACAGGAGAGCCATGGCATCTGCTAAGCAGCAAACATGCACCTTGGAACACAAACAGTAAAACTGCTACAGGCTCCTATTTCACTCCTCTCCTTCAGACTCCCAATTTACTTGTTGGGAATTCTCACAGTGTCTAAGAAGGGATGTTCACCATCATACACATGTACATACAGCAAACAGCTTGCCCTACATGGGTCCTGCCTCAAATTTGGCAGATTCATCCCTGAGAAATGGGGCTTTAAAAAAATGAACAAGAAATCCCTAAACTCTGATGTGGCGCTTAATGGAAGTTCATGGCTCACTTCCTCTTACCTCTGCCAGATCAGGCAGAGGAGCAGAGGAGTGAGCTCAAATGCAGACCAAAAGTCAAAGTGAATTAGCCTTCCTCGTCCAGCACAAGTTAGTCACCCATTTGCTCTACCCAGACAATTTGTTTCAAGGTAGATATTAACTTCTTAGTATTCTAAGGTGGTTATGCCAGTTATGCAGTTTATGGTTTCCTCAGCCAATTGTCTCACACTGCCTGGGGGGGGTTACTCAGAAAGGCTGGCTTTGTTCTCAGGGGCTGGCCTCCACAGGGTTTAGAATTTTCTACAGACAACAGATAAAGATATTCCTTTAGAGCACCAGTTAAATTTTGTTTCTGAAACATCCTCTGAACAAGCTGCTCTATACCTCTCCTTTGGTTAAGGGGCTAAGCGAGTGAGATAAGCCCCACAAAGCTCTAGCCAGGCAGAGTAGCAACCCCTCCATCTCACTCTTTCCATGTTCAGAACTTTAGATTTTCCTATTCCAGATGGAAATATCATCATCCTTACATTCATATGAGGATCTTTCAAAGCTTTCATACCCACAATCCAAAGGTGGCAAGCATTCCATTTAAGAGCCTCTACCTCCAATTACAAAAGCAAAAAAGCCTGACTTTTTCCCACCAGATTTTTCAGACCTTGGGAGTTTGCTCCATTTATTTATGACAAGAGGCAGCATTTACCCAGATACTGAGCAACATTATCAGGGACCAAATAAAGCATCAATGTAGAATCTGAAATTTGCTAGAATGTGGCATTTGCTAGAAAATGTTGCCTTTATATTGGCAGGCATTATGCTGAACAGAGCTACTCAGTATGCACTAGAACACATTCCGATTGTTGCATAAAATCACTCTCCATGCAATAAAATGGTGGGGGGCCCAGTGGAGAAATGCAAATCATGTGTTCTCTGGCACAAATAGGACAGGATAAAAGTCTTTAATAACAGCATGGTTTGATTTTCTAATTATCCCTTTTTATTACAATGCAAAGAGATGTTAAGGGATTGCTATGAAGACAGAATTTTAGAACCATAGCCCAGTTGCTTCAGGGCCAGCCTTGCGTGTGAACTAAGAATGGATAGCAGTGCTACAGACCTTCTGGTTTACTGCAGTTGATGTAACAGTATGCTTTAGCCAACATTCTATTTCCCAAAGCACGGGGTACTTGGAGAAAACAAAAATACCTGTTTTTTCTCTGCTCTACAGGGGTAGGCAACAACACAGGTCCACTTTTCTTAATTATTCCTGTATCTCACCTCTCACATCATGAACCTCCTTGCAGAATAAGGCACAGCTTATTTGGGGGGCAGAGTGTGGAGAAGGGGAGGTGGGTTTTGGGGGGAAAGTGGCGGTGTGTAGGTATGTGTAGGAGGGCAGCAAATACAACCCAAATATCCCACCCCTACTCTACTCATTGCAGCCTAAATAGATATATTCGAGATGTTTACTAGTTATATACTAGATAGATCAAGCCTGAATATAGAAACTGGCTGGGACCATAAACCAGCAGATTGATCATGACCAATTCTTACCCTATTTCAGGTTTTTATCTAGGCAGTGACTATGTAGGAAACTAGGTAGTCTGCTCAGAAGAGCTGCAGGCAGATCGCATTCAAAGATACCATCTTAACAGCACAAACATGTTGTCCACTTCAACAGTCCTTGAATTGACATGCTCTTCTACAGTAAAATCTATATTTTCTCAGGGACCTATCAAAGCATCTCTTCTGCCCTCATGAGAGGAATCCCTCCCTTCTGAACAAGAGGGGAATTATATTCAGGGTGAGCATCTACCTTTGCAAACACTGGCTGAATTTCACAAATAAGCCTTCTACAGTTCAGCAAAACAGGACTCTCTCAGCCACAGAGTGCATCTTTTCCCTGTATGGGATGTTTATGCATGTGTGATGTTTTTATTCACAACAGTACTGTGGTAATGAGCCTGGAGCAGTTCAGGTGAATATCAGCAACCAAGACTTCAATCAATCCAGAGACAGCAGTCATGGAAGTGAGGGAACAGATCACCACATCATTCAAACGGTGGGACACCTTTTCCTATTCCTAGTTAAGACCTTATGATAATTAGAGCAATTAGAGATGACTGTTGTGTTTATTTCAGCAGTTTCCTCATGCAGTGAAGAATAGTAAAAAACAAGAAAAAGAAAGAATAGTTTCAGGAAACCATATTGTGAAAATGGTGTACAGTGTGCTTCATGCTAAATACTGTTTGTAGAGCTAGTCTCTGTGTGAAGTGGCGACTCTCCTACCATTATGTTCCAAATCTCAGTAACTTTAAAATATAGAAATTTAGAAAGTGTCTGGATCACGGTACTGCAAAAGATAATGCTCAGCTGGCTGAAAAATGAGAACAGAAAGAGCAGTACTCAAAGAAAGACTTGCTATTGATTACCCAAACTTTGTATTAGTATGTCTTTTCCAATTATCCCTGCCACATAAAAATGATTTGCTCCAATACCATGTGAAGAACAAAAGCAGGCTTAAGGATGAATACAGTCTCTGAAGGTATCTATAATATCAGTCTCCTGAAGATACAGTATCTTCTTATTGTCTTTTAAACAGGCTAAAGTCTTTGTGAATCAGCTCTCCACAATCTGTGAGACTGTATGGACACTGGCCCTACACCAGACTTTTCTACTGCTGCTAGTAGTTGGGAGATGGCTTCTCCCAATTGGAGTTGAAATCACCCGGGATCAATTGTCTCAGCTGCTTCTCATGTTTGTGGGAACAGCAGCAGATACACTTGAATTTGCTAGTGAAACTTTGGACATTGAAGACGTTCGGTAAGGATTATTTGCCGACATTGATAATTTGTGTAGTGCAAGATATTTGTTTTGTATAAAGATCTGTTTGTGCACTCTTCAGTGTTCAGACTGATTGAGCTGTGTTTCCCACAGATAACAGAAGGCTACATTCAAGACTGTTTTCCTGCTCTCACCTTTTCCTCTGTAAAGGACCTAATAGTCCTAAGAGATTTGTTAGGGATTATTCTTCTGTTGCTAGCAGAGAAGCATATAATCTATCACAATAAAAGGGTATAAAGAGCCAAACAACTAGCACAACTCCCATGCAGCATCAGTTCTTACAGCTACAGGAGCTGAAACACTGGATACACAGTAAGCCTCTTAGAGGTTAATAAATTGCTTTAGAACTAGCAAGAAAGCAACTAGACTTTGCTTTAGTGATTCATTATCCAAGTTGCTTCTTTGATTACCTCATTTGTACTTTCTTCATGATAGAATGACAAAGTGTTCAAAGATAAAGAAGAAAGGGAATGGCATAGTCTGGTGCGAATTTTCAGCACTATGATCTGCCCCAGAAGAAGTAAGCTCATCTCCCTCTCACAGCACTGGGACATGAGCTATGAACATTTATCATAAAGAAAAAGAATCACAGAAGAGTTTCATCCTCTCTTACCTCTGTACTATTATATATATATATAAATAAATATATATATTTATATCAAATAAAAGGTTTTAAAGCAGGAAAAGAGGTCCTTCCTACTTGGCAGAGAAGCTTCAGGCTTGCAAGGAATGTGTAAAAACTATAAGGGAAGAAATACCTCCTCTTTGAGCCAGAGAGTCTATTTCCATATGCTTTTCATTATAATCTTAGCATCAGCTATTTAATGTAATCACACAACTAGAACATGTAGTCTGAACAGCAAAAATTCCATGCCAAAAAGTGCCTCTGTTTTCCTTAGTCTTATCAGTAAGCAATTGCTGTTTTGCTCAGCTACCCTTTGAATGATATTCCAAATACTACAGGAAACATTTTTGTTATTGCATTAGGAAACTTTGTCTTCACTGTTATCACTTCTTTCCTCTCCCATAGGAAGAATTATGCTCTCATAAATGCAATTCTTGCTGTATGGACGTGGAGTATGTTACAGTTTCCACTTGATCTTGCAGGTTAGTTCTTGCACATAGACAAGAAAAGAGAACAAATGCTTTAGGTTTTTGCTGGCATGTCTTGCGGCTGTACACATGCTACAGGCTATACCAGGGACTTCTGGTGGAGAGCAATTTATATGACAATGATGGCTTTTGAAGTATATCCATTGTGGTTTTCTTGCAGGAAACACTTGTTTCTGGCTAACCGCTGATGTCCCCGATAAAACTCTCTACTTCCAGAAAAAAAGTGAATTGCAATATTCTATTAAGCATTTACTCCAGTTGCCTGTAACTGCCCTAAACTTCTTCATGCAAACTCTTGAGTTAGATCTAGTCTATTATAACTCAAATCTGAGTAGGTTACTAGACCCTATGGAGATACAGGCAATTGTTAACTACAGGGAGCAGCACGGCCAAGAAAACAGATGTTATCACAGGAGAAACTATTCACAGGGAACATAAAGGACTATATAAGGTTGGGAGTGTGCACTTTTCTTAAAAGGCTCAACATTAAGCCAGTTTGGGATTGTATTTGTCCCTAGGCAAAAAAGGCTTCCCTGTATCCAAGAAGAATCGTGAAAGTTGCCTCAATCATCATCTCTTCAACCACTTTAGCTTCCAATCACTACAAGTTTGCAACTCAGCTATACCAGTCCAAAGATACATTATCCTCACTAGCGTCATATAAAAATTGCACACTAGGCTGACACACTGACTGAAATAATAAATTAATGAAATAATTATTCTAGGAATTTTTCATTAGCCTTTTCTTCATGGACAGCACTAGGCTTCATTTTCAACACTGGAGTTAAAAAATATTTTAGCATTTCAGTTCAGCTGCTCACCTTGCAGAAAAAAAATAACGATGCAACCACATTTCAGATATATCACAGCTAAAATTCCTGTTACTAGAAAATATATTCTGTTAAAGACATGTAATACTTAAGTCTAGAAAACTTCATATACATCACCACTACACAAATAAACTCAAACAGTGTTTAAGCAATCTTAGCATTAATTTAAGTGAAGTAACCTCTTGTACTGTGCATTTCTTTTTTCCTCTGGCTATCTCTTTTGTGCTTGATACACCAGTTAAAAATCAAATTATTGGACATATATTGCCCTGACTTACTCTGCTTTCAGATTAGCTTGGGTAGCTTATACAGTTGTACAGAATACTTTTTATTCAAGTATCAGAGTGTTTACTCACAACATGATGTAAAATAGAAGTTTTTAGGCAATGAATGATTAGGCACTGCAGTTCGGACTATTAAACAGCAGTGGTGCAAAAACATACTAAAAAATTAGCTGCTGCTGAAGCTTTGCCTAATGGATTCAGAAAATTTCTACATTCTACAGCTAATTTTCCACTCAAGGCTCATCTTCTTTCCCTTCCCTTCCCCCCCCCCCAATGTTCACTCAAACAATAGAATTATTTTGTTGAGCTGAAATATATGGCAGTTGTTACTGCATCACAAGTAGCTACGATTTTTAAACTAATGAAAACCCAGTGCCTGAGACACATTAGTTAAGATACATACATTTTCCTAAGAGACAGCCATACTCACCACACACACACCCTCGTCTGATGATCAGTCTCTAGACACCATGTCACCAATAGCATTCTAGCCTGCCACCACTTTATAGCCAAGGGGAACACATCCATGCAAGTTTCAATGGTTGTATGCGATTTCATACCCAGAAGGTTAAGAATGAGTAACTGTGCCTCAATTCTTCTTTGGCAAGCACTTAATAATACTTGATATTACCCTGCACTGACATGACTTATTCTTACTATGACACATGAAAAAAGCAATGGCTACCTAGTGACTTTAAAAACCAAGGTCTTAAACAGCCTGGAATAAATTGAAGTTCTGTAGCTCAGGCTATTCCAGTTCAGCATGGTACTTTGTTGTTGTTTTGGTTTTCTTTTTTTTTTTTATTTTTTTTTATTTAAATATATGTATTAGCCTAATGTGTTGATTTAACAGAAAAATGCCTGGGAAAGTTGTTACAGAATGATTAGGTGATCTACTTTTGTTTCATGTTTTAAAGTGTATAAATGCTGATAGCTTTGTGACATAGAAAAGGGGAAGTGGGTTTTGGTCCTGTTTGGCAGACCACGTAAGTATCTGCTTAAGATAAGCTTTGTGTTTTGCTGAAACAGATTGAAGAAGTTGGATATGCTTTATGTTGAATTGCTCATAGTTGAATGCATTTACTTCTCTTTAGGCCAACCCTGGCTCAATTTTAAAAAGTTGTTTTAACATAACTGTGTTTTATTTCCAGTACAGCATATTGGCTGCAAACCAACTTCATCAACTAGGCGGATCCCCAGCCTGCTGTTGTGCAGGTACAGTGCAGAACTGTGGAACATTGGAGTCAGCCTTTTTATACAGGATGGTCCCTTCTTCATTGTACGTTCAATCCTGATGGGCCACTTCAGAATATTCAATCAGATGCTGGTGTTTTTTACAGCTAAGAATATCTTAGTTGTGACTCTACAATTGTATCGTTTGGCAGTGATAACATTAGACTTCCGTGCTACCATTCTGCAGAAGAGCAGGAAAGGAGAAGTCAGCTGTTGCCCATGCGAGCCTTATGAAAATAGTACTCATGCTACTGCAGACCAAGATACTGAAATGAAAGAGTTTGTTGCTTTTCCTCCAAAAGAGGAAACCCAAGCTCCATCACAAGATAAGTAGCACAGTTACTGACTTGAAAGAGGTTGCATTTCCCACAGCTTCTTCAGAAGGGCTTAGCCTATTTCTGTGATCAAATATGCCTTTAGTGCATAGGTCATCTCTTCCACTAAGATGTCAATAATTTCTTCTAAATTGTAGGGGAAAATTCTGAAGCAAACTCGTAGAAATGTGCCTTTTTTTTTTTTTTTTTAATCCATTTGCATGGTGGGTTTTGACTAGTTCCCTATTATATTATCCAGAGGTATTTTGTAGCCATAGTTTGTAGTAGCAAGAAAATTCTGGCACACTAACAAAGTCTGTTATTTTTGGTGGCACTGTGCTAACATATGTACTTGCATGTATTTCTATAGAGGGACAAGTCTATCCATTATGGGAAGCACAGAATCACTTAGCTCTACTTGAATGGTCTGGCTATAACTACAGTGTGATGAACAATCACCACGTATGGGAACAACTTTAGCAGCAACAACTGTGCAGACATGCAAGTGAAGGGAGATGACAGATTTCTACTGTTACTGTGACATCTAAACATTGCTCATTCAAGAAATTTAAATTTTCATCAAATGTTACCTCATCCTTGCTGGATTCAATTAAGAACTATGCAGCACCATTACACTTCATACACGAGACTCTTAGGACCTACATGGTCTGAGTAACCCAAACCTTGCAACTACAGAACACACAAGCAGCCCTACAGATCATTAGAAGACTACAGCATTTGTCTCAGGCATTTCCTAAAGAGGTACTTGCTTTCTGTTCCCACCCGTTAGAACATACACACACCCTCAACAAAAGAAAAAAAAAAATTAACACCCAAAATATTTGTAAAAACTTTTACACTTTTTCCCCAGTTCACTGTGCCTGCAGTTGAAACAAGTTTTTAAAATGTCTCAATTTCAAATGGTTTTTAAACATGGCCTGACTCAGGCATACAATTTAACTGGAAAGAAAATGGCAGTGCTTAAGTTTGAAGAGACATGCTAGACAAAAGGATTCAGGCTTGTACTTCACATTCCCTGAAGCACCACATGGTCCCACAATAAAACTTGAGAAACTGACTGGTCTGGTGAATGTCAAGATTAATTTTTAAGAAATGGCTGATAATTACTGACTTACTAATTTCACATTTGCAGTGAACAACATAGGGGCAAATTTGTCCCAAGAACACATTTTAGAGCAGTATAAGACCATTAACTTTGCTAAGCTTATCTTAAAGAAGCTAAGTAAGATTAGTGATTTTTGAAAGTTTGCCTAAAAATGCAGATTTCTGCATCCATTCTAAGAGCCATAAAAATATGACAAACATGAAATGACCTAATTGAGATAACTTCCCTTATTAAAAATCATAATTAAAATTTAGTTTCTAAAGCCTTGGCTGTCTAAAAAGAGAACCTACTTTCAGGAATTACTAAAAGGGTTTCTGCTACCACTGCAGCAGTCATATGCTTATTTAACCATAGTCTGATAAGCAATGATATGTTTATTCTTTAAAAGATTAATATATTTAAAAATTCTATCTCCCAAACACATGAACTGTGTTTATACTTGGGAGCTGTTACTGTTCTATGCAGGATCTGCCATTATAGAAGAAAGTCCACAGACTAAACGAAGGAAGTCGCACTAGGGTGAATTTAGAATCAGTTGATAGAACTGCAACACATTTTTTGCTTGTTGATGCAGGCCAGGCCTACTCGCATTCATTTTGAGTTTACCACTTGCTGATAGAGTAATTATCCTGTTAAAAGGATCCTTTCTAATTAATTTGGAGTGTACTGAGCTTGCTAGAACATCATTTTAAATTCATCAGCACAAAAATTGCAGGATGTACTTTTTTAAACAGCTGTCTACCAGGTTCAGCCTGTAGCAAATGCAGGATCCCCTGGGGTCAGCAATACAGACACTACAGCAGGAATATTTTACAGAGAACTATATTTCCTGGTCTTCAGGCTGTTCCATTTTAAACAGAAGTAGAGCTTCTAATCAGCTTTTGTGTGAGAAGAACTCAGTTTAAGTCCTAGGTTGTTACCACTAGATCCCATTCCTATTCACTCACAGACAAAATAAGCAGTAATTTAGATTTGGACTAGATTTGGACTTTTCATTTCCTCCCCACTATCAGAGGTGATAAACAGGTTGCTTAAAAACAAAAGAAAACCCAAACAGTCAAACAAAACACTTAGATAGTGGGTTGTCTACCTCCCCACCTGTGTACAGATGGAATCACACATGCCAGGTAGCAGCAGGAATGACATCCAGTTCCCTCTACTTAATTGAGAAGCCTGGAAATAGCAATTAAAGAAGTCTGATAGCTTGTATATTTGGCCACAGTGGCAAACCCCTGTTGCAAGCCCTCCTCACCTTCCTTTTGCAAATTTTTTGAGAGGGAGGACTACAGCACTGCTGTTTTACAGCAGGCTGAGTCAGCTGAATAAGCAGCTGGGTGTGAGGAGCAGTTGTCCCTTCCTGCAGCCTTCCAGGGCTTCGCACTAGGCAAGAGGTAGAGTAGATCTGCTTGAAGATTTGCCAGCACCTGTGGTGTATCTAAAGAGCAACTCATGTCACACTTGCTATTCAGGAAAAGCTGCAGTAAACTTTTAGACAGAAAATTCAAGCCTTCAAAATAGAAGGGTTTCAGTACATTATTTAACGATTATTTACTTGAGTCAGGAGAATTACATTACTAAATCTGTTCTACAAGTAGACATCTAGCCATTTGCTGTTGTTTATTCTGGTTTTTCCTGTCTTGTCCTTTTGGATTATTCCATATTAAGCCTCATTAAATGTTTTACTACTTGTCTTTTCCTGTGCTAAAATGCATTCCTCCTTTTCTTTGGACGTCGGCTCAAATAAGATCATAGCCCTGAGCCTGAAAAAAAATCCAAACAACCCAAAACAAACCAACAACCACCATTATTTTATTGCGTTCCTCTTGGTATTTGTACTGTATTATATTCTCTGGGACCATGTGGAAATGGAAGAAAATGTGCAATTACTTTTAAAAAATTCCAACTGTATTTCACAAATAAAAGGCAGTTACCTCAGGCATAGCCGCCAATTTATTATGTGAGAGCTTACTGTTATATGTTCCCATTAATTACATCTTCCACATGCTGCTTGTCCTTTCCATCCTTGTAAGTTAATTACTTAGGCCAGATTCTGATGGCAGACATTGCTTTGAAAACCCACAGCAACTGCAGTGGATTCCACTTCATTCTGGATAGGTTCATCTTTACTCACAACCTTTGTCTCCAAGTATGCCAGTCACAGTGTTAATCCCAGAGAGGATGCATTTAATACCTTCATACAGGATGCATTTAGATACCTATATACCCCTGGCAGTGCCTAATACATACAGCTTTTATTTCTGTTAACAGCATGTTAGATTGCTGATGGAAATAGCCTGGAGATGTCTATAAAACACTTTATATATGGAAGTATATATACTATAGAAATACCTGAACAAGTACCTAAAAGATCAGAGCTCCAAATACTAAGCATACCATATTCTGAACAATACACTGACTTAAAAAAAAAATTATGAGTTCCATGGAATATATTCTTTCCATGCACATTTCCTCAGTTTCATGAGACCTATCCGCTCAAAACTAAAGTTTTTGAAAAGAGCATTAGAACAGAACACTAGCATCTAAAACCACACAAGTCTGCTTCTCTGGTTCTGTGTCAATGGAGAATGGGCAAGCCTTGAAAACAGCATGCTGGATAGTTCTTGGTCCTCTTTGTTTTGGGTCCAATTCTCCATCTTTTTTCATGCTGTTCTCTTACCTTCCTTGTGAGAGGAAGGAAAATAGAGTATTCCTAATCTGTAATGGTGAGACAGTGGAAGGGGTCATGATGGCAGAAGTAGTAGAGATGTTTGCCCAAGACGGGTCACTGCACCAGCAGAGAAATATAATGATTCAGACCCCTAATGAAATAGATACTAATGACTGAAGAAAATCACATGTGAGCTGTGTTCTGAAACCTTTCCTGGCCCTTCAGAGGCAGCATGAGAAGAATTCTCATCAGCCAGCATTCCACTCCAGCAAGCTGCTAATACAGGAATAACACTGATTCCGAGTCTGTCTTTTGTAAAAAGCTCTATGCAAACTTCATTTGGGCTCACTTGGGTCTATGCTTTCCTTTCAGGCTGTGCGGGTGGGGAAGTGACATAATATTAAAAAAAAAAAAAACAAA
>JASSUY010022912.1:0-29361 GCA_032466535.1 Forpus xanthops
CAAATTAATCCGTGTGGATTTGGATACTGGTATTTATTTAGGAAACACTGAGATTAAAGCTTTACCCTACTTGATTATTTCAAGTGCTCATTCACTCACTCACTCATTCACTCATTCACTCACAGTGTTTGCCAAAAGGAAGTCCATAGTCACAGAGTGCTTTACAAGAGCTGCATGCCACTGAATGGGATCTAAATTATTCAGCCCTTGAGTGAGAGGTTATGTAACATATTTTACAAACCCATCTCAAATCAAAGACAAAACCAGAATGGGATAAATTTTAGATCTTGACTCAATAGCAGGGTTGTATGTACGTAGGTATCTAAGTACATGAGCCTACAAGTGGGTGTTTAATGAGTTCAAATTCACCTTCATAATTTCAGTCAGTGGAATTATAGAGCACTGTGCAATTACTTAAACACAGGCAGATGCCCTAAGATATCTGAGAAAAGTGCACCAGGCTATGAGAATTACACAGAATTTATGAGACAGCATAGTACTCTAAACCAAAGAAATATTTCCGGGATGACAGTTGGAGTTTTTACTTAGCTGAGTACACAGGAGTCTTCCCCAAGATGTCTAAGTCACTAGTTAAAGCCTCTTTCATGTATGAACAGATTCAAACATGCATCTTTCACTACTCTTTACATTATTTTAGGTAATAGCATATCTCACTATGTTGAATTTTGCAAAATAATTTAAAATCTATTTCTCCCATAAGTGGCCATAAAAGAAGCAGCATTATGGCATAGCTTAGCAATTAAATTACTGTGCTGGTTTCAATTGGAATAGAGTTAATTTCTTTCCTAGTATAAAGTATGGGGCTATGTTGGATTTGTACTGGCAACAGCACTGATAACGCAGGGATGTTTTAGTCACTGTTGAGCAGTGCTTGCACAGAAACAAGGTCTTTCCTGCTTCTCACCCCACCCCACCAATGAGCAGGCTGGGGATGCACAAGGAGTTGAGAGGGGACACAGCTGGGTCAGGTGACCCCAACTGATTGAAGATATCATATTGCATCATGTTCAGCAATAAAAGAAAGAAGGAGGAAGGGGTAATGTTCTGAGTGATGATATTTGTCTTTCCAAATGTCTGTTATGTACAATGGATCCCTATTTTCTCGGACATGGTTGATCGTCTCCCTGCCCATGGGGAGTGATGAGTGAATTCCTTGTGTTTCTTTGCTTGTGCTCCCGGCTCTTGTTTTATGTATTAAACTGTTTTTACCTCAACCCACAAGCTTTCTCACTTTTACTCTTCTGATTCTTTCATCGGCCTCCCAGGAAAAGGGGAGTGAGTGGTTGTGTGGTGCTTAGTTGCCAGCTGGGTTAAACCATGATACTTATATAAGCTGGTTTTGGTTTTATTTCTGAAATGTGATTTCACATTCTATGAGGTTGTTATGTATTTGTTTAAGGACAAATAATCTTAACAGCATAACCAGTGTAGCTATTTGCAAAAGAAAATCCAAATAAAGAAAATATAACTGATTTTCAATTTAAGGCTTTCCAGCTTTGACTGAATAATATAATCTTTACTGACAATATGAGAAATCAGGAAATGGGGAAAAAAGACCATTTCAGCAACTGCATACAATTTCAAACTTTTATTAACATTTTCAGCTTATTTTTATGTAAGATTAGTAGGAACAGACTTTAAGAGAATACTATTGTTGCCAGGATTTTTGAAAAAATACTATTCTCTCTGTCCCATATAAAATAAGAAATTAATTTATTAATTAATTAAATAGCATAATTAATGGATAAAAAAATTGCTGTGCTGGTTATTAAAGTATAGCCTATGAAAATTCTGTGAGACTGTAGAAAAATGACACTTTTATTATTTATAGAATCATTGAATAGTTAGAGTTGGAAAGGACCTTAAGATCATCTAGTTCCAACATTCTTGCCATGGGCAGGGACACCTCCCACTAAAACATGCCACCAAAGGCTATGTCCAGACAGGCTTGAACACAGCCAACAATGGAGCATTCACAACTTCCCTGGACAACCCGTTCCAGTGCCTCACCACCCTTACAGTAAAGAATTTTTTCCTCAGATCCAATCTAAACTTCCCCTGTTTAAGTTTGAACTCACTATCCCTTGTCCTCTCAGTACAGTCCCTCATGAAGAGACCCTCCCCAGCACCCCTATAGGCCCCCTTTATATACAGTAAGACTGCTATGAAGCACAGTTGTAGCCTAAATTTTTTGGTGTCTGTAAGAATAATGTATTTCCAGAGACTGCAGCATTAAGTGACATGTGTAGCTATTTAGCCCTATTCGTCAGTGCCATCAGTTAACGTTACCTAAAGATAGTCCTTAAATGTTTTATAAATAGGTATTACAATGAGATTTTTTACAAATTTACATGACATCCCCATTAATAGCTCTGAATATATTAATAACGGTCACTATTAACGCAGTGAATAGCAAATGTGTTGCTAATGGTGGAATATCTAAAATGACAAAGAGACATAATAAATTCTGACATTGTGAATTCATGTGGTGATAATTCTAATGGCAATGATCATAGTTAATTAATCTGGTATTATTACAGGTAGAATATGCCCAGTTCTGATAGAGATGCAATGTAAGTATCTATAACATCCTTAGTGCCTGTGTTCTACTTTGTATACATCAAGCAAAGAATACTAAGTATTTTGAAAATTGCATTATTGCAATAAATCAACTGGTTTCCTGGTAAATAAAAGAGAGTGATGTTTGCCTTTAATCAGAAAAACAAACCAAGCAAAATGAAACAAAACAAAGGAACTGCCATTTGCCCTCACATAAACCATGCTTCCTGGCCTCCATTAGAGGAGGGATCACACTCCTGCTGTTCACAACATGGAACAGTATAATGAACTTGAGTGGGAGAAATTACTACAAATATTAGCATAATTTCTTGGCTTGCATATGAAAGAGAAAACAGCTGCATACAAAATACATTAAGGACAGAATAGTAATTAGCCCAAAAATATTATCACATTAATATATTATTATCAGGAAAAGGTAATTTACATTGGGAGAAAAAAAAAAAGGTAGCACAACAATCTATGACATATTTCAAAATAATTCATACAGGCTAAATGCACTTTAATTTCCATTTGAGAATGGCAAACATTTCTGGATAAAGTCCTCATATAAGCTCAAGATATCACATTCCCAACTGGTGTAGCCAGTTGTAGTTTCTGAGGGGAACAAAGTGCCAACAGTTCAATGCCCAGATAGAAAACTCCCATGGCTGGTGTCCCTCAAGGGTCTGTATGAGTTAGGACCAGTACTGTTTAAAACCTTAATCAGTGACATAGACAGTGTGATTCAGTACATCCTCAACAAGTCTGCAGACAAGATCAAGCTGAGTTCATAGAATCGTAGAATAGAATGCTAGAGTAGTTAGGGTTGGAAAGGACTCATGACAATCATCTAGTTCCAATCCCCCTGCCATGGGCAGAGGCACCTCCCACTAAACCATGCCACCTCTGCCCAACCTGGCCTTGAACACTGCCAGCAATGAAGCATTCACAACTTCCCTGGGCAACCCATTCCAGTGCCTCACTACTCTTATAGGAAAGAATTTCTTCCTTATACCCAATCTAAACTTCCCCTGTTTAAGTTTGAACCCACTACTTCTTCCCCTATTAATGCAGTCCCTAATGAAGAGTCCATTCCCAGCATCCTAATAGGCCCCTTCAGATACTGGAAGGCTGCTATGAGGTCCCCACGGAGCCTTCACTTCTCCAGGCTGAACAGCCACAACCTTCTCATCCTATCTTCATACAGGAGGTGCTCCAGTCCCTCCAGTCCCCCGATCATCCTTGTGGCCCTGCCCCTGTCTGACAGTTCTATAGCCTTATAGTAGAAGACCATCAAATTGTTTAGGCAGGATTTCCCCCTAGTGAAGCCATGCTGGCTGTCACCAAGCACTTTGTTGTTTTCCATGTGCCTCAGCATGCCTTCCAGAACAATCTGCTCCAAGATTTTGCCAGGCACAGAAGAGAGGCTGACTGATCTGTAGTGCCCCCGCTCATCCATTTCTCCCTTCTTGAAAATGGGGGTTATATTTCCCTTTTGCCAGTTATCAGGAACTTCACCTGACTGCCATGATTTTTCAAATATGATGGGCAGTGGCTTAGTAACTTCATTCACCAGCTCCTTCAGGACCCGCGGATGTATTTCATCAGGTCCCATGGACTTGTATACGTTCAGGTTCCTAAGATGGTCTCGAACCAGATCCTCTCCTACAGTGGGCCTAGGCTCTTCATTCTCACAGTGCCTGCTTTAGCCTTCTCCAAATCCAGGGTTGCCAGTTTTCCTGATAGCTTCTGGAGGGGGGGGCACGTTTTCCCTAGTCTGTCTTTTATTTCTATGCACCTATATAATCCCTTACTGTTATCTTCCACATCCCCAGCCAAGTTTACTTCTAACTGGGCCTTAGCTTTCCTGTCCTGGTCCCTAGTTTCCTGGACAACATTCCTGTATTCTTCCCAGTCTGCCTGTCCTTGCTTCCACCTTTTAGAAGCCTCTTTTTTCCTTCCAATTTTCCTCAGTAGCATATTATCCATCCAAGGAGGTCTTCTGGCCCTCCTGCAGAACTTCCTTCTAGTTGGGATGCAACACTCCTGAGCTTGCAGCAGGTGATCCTTGAATACCAAACAACCATCTTGGCCCCCTGTGCCCTTTAGGGCGCACATGGTTCCCATGGAACCTTACTAAGCAGGTTCCTGAAGAGGCCAAAGTCTGCTCTCTTTTGCTATGGTTCTGACAGGCCTCAGGGACGGCATGTCATCCAGGACATTCTGGACATGCTCAAGAATTGGGCTGATGTGAGGCTCAGCAAGGTCAAATGCAAGGACCTGCACATGGGTAACTGCAACCACTGTTATCGAAAAGGTTGGAGGATTAGGGGATAGACAGCAACCCTGTCAAGAAGAATTTATTTAGGGCACTGATGGATGTAAACTGGGCATGAGCCTGCAGTATGCACTTGCAGCCCAGAAAGCCAGCCATACCCTGGGCTGCATCAAAAGAAGCATATTCAGCAGGTTGAAAAGGTGATTTTGCCCCTCTATGCTGATCTGGTGGGACCCCACCTGGAGTACTGCGTCCAACTGTGTAATCCTCAGCAGAGAAGATACAGGGCTTTTGGAGAGCATCTGCAGGAGAGCCACAAATAGTGTCCTGCTGCCTTCAAGAATTCATTTGCTCACCCCTAAACTTGTATGAAACCAATAGGTCAGAAAAAGCCACAGGAATCTTTCTTTCTTTTACATCAATATTTGTCCAATGAAGAATGAAAATCTTTATCAGTTTTTCACAACACATTTTTTAATTGGAACATCCTGGTAGAATCAGTATGAGCCAGTTAAACAACAGTCCTATGGATCAGAGTTCCTTGGTGGCATATTACATGCATACACCTTTATTTCATAAGTGGCAGTAAAAGATGTGTCATTCATTGCTAAGTTTAAAATGAAGTGTGTTTTAGAAGCCCTTGAATTTCTCGCAATTATTAAATGTTTTTAACCTTTTCTTCATATTTCATTCTTTTTCTGCACCAGGATACCTTCAATGAGCCTCATGGCCACTGGAGTATACCTTACATTCCCTAACATAGCAAAGATCTTGACCTCCAAAACAAAGGTCTGTATATCTTCATGTTTTGTTTAAAGTGGAGTCAGTATTGACATGCCTTTTAGTATTTAGTTTTTATACTTGCTATACAAGGTCAGTTCACTGCTGGGGATATCTTACTTGGTTAGGAGTTTTCACTCATGTTAAGGTAGCTTGGATAAGGCTAATTTCATTGTATATGTTTTTAAAATGTTTCCAAGCAATTTCTCCATTAATTTTTTACCCATTTCTTGTAGAAGACCTGTTCTTCAGAGTGTTAACACACTTGAAATACCTTAGTGGAAGTAAAGGGAATTAAATTGCAGGAAAAAAAGGCAAAACGAGAATATTTGTTCTGGAAAGCTGCAATGTTTTCTAGATAATTACTGTAAGTAGCCTTACAAATCACACCAGTTTACCATTAAAACAGACAAGGTAACCCATTTAGTTGTGTTTAAAAGTAATTGGATATACTGCGCTGATTCTATTTTGCAGAGTGCAATTGCTCCTGCAAAAGAGGTTTAACTGGATGCTAGTTAAAGGTCAAATCCTGTTCCCAGTGAATTCAGTGTAAATTTAATCCTTGATTTCAGCAGGACTAGCATTTAATTTTGAATGAATTATATGCTAGCATAGCTAACATGAATCTAATAAAATACTGCTGTGAGGTATACCTAGTCTTTTACATGCCAGTCTGCCAATCTTTATCCAGAGAGTCTCATTTGAAATTATCTCAGCACTTTGGAAAGGATTCAAAGGTAGTTTTGTATCTATTAGTTTGTTTTTGACTTTTCCAGTAATGTTTGAATTTAGAACTATTATGATTTAGAAGATTCAAATTAACCTCTGTCTTCACAAGCTTTCTGCTTTCTGGAGGGAAAAGAAGGTGTTTTATGACAAAAAAAAAAAAAAAAAAAAAAAAGAGAAAAAGAAGAGGGATCAAAACAGATGCAAAATCAATTCTGTCTTAACTGATATCCCCCCTATGTTTTATACTGAAAAACATTAAAGAGAAATTGCAATTGTATGCTACTCTGCACAAATATGAGCCTAAAACCAGCAGTGCCATAATCTTTATGATGATATTATTTCTCTGAGCACTGGCATCTTAAGAAGGCAGAATGATCTATGAGGTACATCATATTTATAAGTACCAAGTGACTCTGCATTACAAGTACGTTATCCAATTATTACATGACACTCACGGAGTATGGGATTTGGAATCCTCTACAGATGTGCAAAGAGCTGTGCATCTCAGATGCATCTGAAACTGCCAGTATCTTACCGACTGCACATTGGTTGCTGACTTAACAGGGTTCCTTTTCAGAATAAGGGTCCATGGCTGCATCTACAGTGCTAAATTTAACCAGCTTATAAAGTGTTTCCTGTTTCCAAGACAAAGTATTACAGCAAGATTACTCAAGGACAGACTCTGTATTGCAGATTTTATTATATCTGTAGCATCTCATACACAATTTTGAATCCCTTCTGGGGCCATTGTGATGTCTTTGTGGTATTAGACTTGTCAGCTATTTCTTGTGAAGTAACTTTTTTCCTTTTTTCTCCTCACATTACAAAGTGTGTAAACAATATCAGAGCTGCCTGCCAATCACCTATGTGATACCATAATAGCTTAATTTTAGGGCAAGTGTTTCTTATACTTGAAATATGGAGGCTATGTAGAGTTGCTTGATCAGCTACATAAGATGGGGGTGTCTTGGAGGTCTATGTGAGTCAGGGAATCAAAGCTGGTATAGTACTGTCTAAATTGCTTTTTTCAGGCCTAAACTGGTATGAAACCATTAGATCAAAAAATTCATAAGAATCTTAATCCCTGAATGACCGGGCACTGTAACAGAGAATGTTAAATTCAGTGAAAAGGACCAATAGGTAGCAGGCAAATTCTACCTCATATGTAGTGTATATTGTGCCTTTAATTATTAGTTTATAGTTGTATAAAAGAAAATAATAGATCTATATAAGAATAATCTGTTCCTTATCCATGGCATGTTTGGCCTCACAATAACACTTTTTATGTGGACTTGGCAATTGCTATTCAACATGAGTTTCAAGCGTATTGCAAAAAAAATGTAATAATAATTTACAATATATTTATCTGTTGCATTTATTTGGGCTTCGTTCTGTTGGCAGTATATGCCAATACTAAAAAAAAAAAAATTACTGCTAACAGGATGGCACCAAAGCTTAGCTGAAAGGTGACTTTCTGCTTTACAATACTTAAACCCAAATTCTGACAGACATATGGAAGCAGGTCTAATGCTAACTCCTTCAAAATAGCAGCACAGCTGTGTTACCAAAACACCATTTGTACGCTTGGTAAGCAAACTATTTTCACACATTAAATGTACACACAATGTGCAGAGAGACGATATGGCTGAATGAAGGAGCACACATATAGTGTGAGGTCAGAAATAACCCTGTGGCCTAGGGTTATTTTGCAGTTCTACAATGGTATATTTTAGCTCTTTTGGTATTTAGTCTGATGTATAAAATGGATTGTTAGTAATTTTGGGGTTTTATGAGTAAAAGTCCCTAAGCTGATGATACAAATATGAATGTACTTTCCAGGAATAGTGATTTTTGCTCTGGGTAGTCTAAACCTCCAGTGAAGGGAGGAATAGGCCATTATTCTATCTGCCCTGGAAGACCATGGTTTAAACAGAAAGACAAAAAAAAACTTCAAACAAATGAGCAAAAAACTTTTAAAATTAGATATTCACCACACACAAATGCACACATGAAGTCTACAATTATAGAAAAGAGAAATTGTAACAGTTGCAATCTTAGCATAAAAATGTGGGGAAAAAATAGCCTGTTTAAGTGTAGTGCCACTGTGACATTCAGCTAAAACCATAAATTTCTGCAACGCCTGGCAGGTAGCCTAACTAAAAGCCAAGATAGGAAAACTAATGTTCCAGGAAAATTGACATAAAGAGAGAAAAGAAATACATAATTAAGAGCTAAAATACATTTTGTTGCTAAATTTTCTTTTCATCATGTTCTTTCTGACAATACCAAATACAACTATTTGAAGAGTTGACAAATATACTGTAGATGTATCACCTTCTTTCTAGAATAAGGAGAGAAAAGAATCATTCACAAAAGTCATGTTTACCTTCTCTGAGGAGTTTTATTCTTTGCAGAATATTATATTTAACATTTTGCATGTTTAAGAACTTTACTGGGTCAGGACCAGAATCCTGAATGACTTACAGGACTAAATACTTGCACAGGTCATAGAAAAACTGAGAATGTAATCCGGGAGTTTGTGTCTTATATTGTTAGCATTCAAAGCAAAAAGATTGGTTTTTTATTTATTTTTTTTTTTTGGCAGAGCTACAGTCCTGTCTATTAGCAGCACTGTTTAAACTCGGTAACTTAGAAATCTGTTTCAATTTTAGGTAGATGAATTACTGACGATATGTTAATTTAAATTTATGTGCTAAACAATGTAACTCAGAGCAATGTAGGCAATCCACTGTTGATCCTTAAAAGCACACCACTATGGGACAATTCTGTTTTGATTTTGTGTTGATTTTGGTTTTTGTTTAATTGGCTGGTATGTCTCCAATCCATGTAGTTCTTTTATATTTACAATAACTTGATTTAGCTTTAATCATACAGTTAATTCCATTAATCATCATACAGTTCTAATTTTATCAGAGCAATTAATAATTATGCTTTTGTAACAATGAAAACTGTAATAAGGCGAACCTGGAAATTGTTTTAATTTTCATTTTTTCAATGTAAACCTTTCCTGTGATCTTAACATTTCTCTGTTCTCTTTCTTCATTGCACCTTCAGTGCACTGTACTGAGAATTGATTTTTTCAAACAGAAAATGAATTAATTGTAATCAACATCAGCAGCTTTTGTATTCTGAAAGAGATCAGTTGGAAATTGTTTGTCTAGGTTGGTGTATTCTTCATCAAACCCTTTCCAATTGTTTTTTCATTGCCTATATCACAGCAGTGGCTGTATTTTAAAAATATGTTTGAACTTTATCAACTAAAAGAGACAAAATGGAAGAGGATTGCAGACTGATTAGATAATAGAGATTATCAGATATTGTACTCTTTGTATTCATCAAAAAGGATATATAATTTATCATACAATCATAGAATAGTTAGGATTGGAAAGGACCTTAAGATCATCTAATTACAATCCCCCTTACCATGTGCTGAGATACCTCACATTTATTTGACAGTTCTAGCAATTATAAAAAACAAACTCAAATCAGATGATGGTTGAAAGCCATATATAGCCTTCTATGGAGACATATAGAAATTTATAGGTCAGGAATTTTGCTATCTGAAGGTGCTGCCATTTTGAAGGAGATGAGGAAAAGTGTTGTATAGCTGATAATTTATTAGCTTTGTATCTTATAAGCTTCAGTTCATCAGCACAGAGAAGTTGACAAAGTCTGACAGACAAGTTACTGTGACAATACAGTTTTACTTTATCCATGTTTACATGGTAATTTGCAAATAGATATAGGCAAGCTCATGCAGTGTTACAGACCAGCCTGTTTCTAGCCAGATGCTTGTCAGCTGCAACCAGGAAACCTTGAAGGCATGTTAACAGTGTTACATTTGAGCTTCTTCCTCTATGCAGACTTCGTTATTCTGGGATTGGCACTGCTCTGTGGTTAAACGGCTGTTTGAACTAAAAATAACTTTGGAAGAAAGCTCTATCCAGAGGAATAAAAGGGCTACAGGTGCTACTACTTGGATCCTGATTAGATAACTGTTAGTAACAGCTGAAGAAATGGAGGTAACTCTCTAGGGTCTGCATTCAAAAGTAGCAGACTTTGACAGAGACGAATGGAGGCAAACTTGTTACTGGAAAGATAACCCTAACACAAGCAGATGCCTTTTGTTTAAGACATGAATTTAGGAGTTGTATCACTTTGTTAATTTGAAGTGTGATCGGCTAACTTCAGGTGTCTTTCATGCTTATGTCCTGAAGTCCTTTATTTTAATCTGACCTCAACACTGTAAAAAATGTATATGACTTCAGCCAGAGCAGCCAGCATATTAAGTACACTATGGAATCAGGGTCAGGATCTAAGTATTATGTATCAGGCTATAATAACCACATGACACTAAAGAATTATTAATCCTCTAACCTGCATTAAGTCATGCCTCTTAAAGTTCAACCAAATAGTTTAAAAACTTAGAGTCACTTAAGAAAAGCATTAACACTGTAAATCTGCCAGATATCTAATTTTCTGTTCTCAGCTATAGTTTAGCAGTAGCTGGAAAATCTAATTATCCTAATCAATTCCCAAACTGCAAAGTGTCTCAGTGAATGATTTTCAAATAGAGAAGTTTGAACAAATTTCATGAAAGCACATTATAATATTGTGACAAATGTAAAATTCATTATGGTAAAAAAAAATCTGTAACTTATATTTTAATTGTAGAATAAAATCACAGAATAACTTATGTGGAAGGGGCTTCTGGAGGTCTCTAGAATAACTCCTTTACTCAGAGCAGGTTCAATAAGATCAGGTTGCCCAGAATCATTTTCAATCAACTCTTGAACACCTCCAAGGCTGGAAATCCCACACTTTTCTGGACAATACTTAAAGTGTTTTGTTACTTTCATAATAAAAAAGTATTTCCTTGTGTAATCAGAATTTCAGGTGTTCCAAACTATGTCCAGTGGCTCTCACTCTTAATCTACATTTTGCTTTTGCTATGACTGTGCTTACCTGCGACAAAATTTGTAAAACCAATGCACTCTTTGGTTTGAACAATGTAGTATGTTTAAATCTTTCTTATATATGGCCTTCTTGGGAGGAGATACATACTAATTCAGAGTACAAAATAGACCGTAGTCTAGAATGAAGTCGCTGATGCCTTGTTTGCGACATAAATTAGTAGAGAGCATCAACAAAGTAATTATTTGAACATAAGATGCAACCAGTAGAAAATAACGGGAATGCTACAGGAATTCTTTCTTTGTTCTGTTTTAAAGAGACCTTATAGATTGGTTCTATTTTTATTTATTTATTTATTTATTCATTTGTTTTGTTTTGAAGACAAAAAATTTTCTCAAATTTAACTTGTCCCAGTTCTGTTGCCAAACCTGAAACTTTAGACATTCTAATTCATCATTACATGGTTTTATGTCTTCTATTACTTTGGTGTATTTTCTTTATGTAAATCTGAATTTATTTTGATAAGCCAATATTAAGTCCCCTCTTTGGACAGTGATGACAAGTCATAAATAGCAGATCACTAATTAAGAGTTATAAACCACAAAAAAAGAATGAAGAAACTGATTTTGAAAGTGTGTTGTTTTGACCCAGACACACAGCATCTTGCTCACTGTCCTTACCATCAGCAGGATAGGAGAGAGAATAGGAAGAGCTAGAGCAATAATACTCATGGATCGAGATATAGATAGTTTAGTTAAGTGCAGAAAGGAAAAAAAAAAAAATCCAAAGCAACTAACAATAAAAACAACCAAATGATGCAAAACCAAACAGCCACTCAGCACCTCCCATAAGCCAGCTGGTTGACAGTCTTGAAGCAACGTCCACTTGGAAGACAATAACCTTTCTTCCTTCACCTCCGTTTTTTATTGTTCAGTATGACATCTCATGGTATGGAATGTCACTTTGACCATTTTTGGTCAGCTGTCCACCCTCAGTCTAGCGGAATAAAGGAGGGATAGGAAAAGAGAAAACTTTGACACCTTGCAAGCACTTTTTAGTAATAAACAAGCATCAGTGTGTTAACACTTTTTTAGCCACAGATCGGAAACACAGAGCTGTTTGGTCTCTATAAAGAAAGATAACTCCATCTTGGTCTGAACCAATACAGAAAGTAGCCCCAAAGTTCCAATTTTCTTCTGAAAAATGACAACAATTTTTTAACAACTCAAATACCTAATCTTTAGGTACTTGCAAATAATCCTCATAGAGCCTGCATAGAAATACAAAAGGGTAAAGGAGGCAGTTGAATGGAGTACCACAGGAAAGCAAGGTTATCGTATAAACGTTGTTTTTAAATGATTCCAAGCTTTTTTAATTTTATATTTATATTTAAATTTATATGTATATATATATTATTCAGCCATATCTTCCAAGAGATCTTTAATTTCTTAACTAGTTTCTAATCTTAGAAAACACTTGTCTTAGCTTCAGTTTGAAAAGTAGAAAAAAGCAAATTGTTCTACAGTTGCTGTGAAATCAAATAACTGCATTGATTTTACTGCAGCTACACTAATGCTTTCATTATCTAGAAGTATTTACTCTCACTATAGCTCTCTAAGAGAAGACTTAAAGAATCCTAGGCAGTTTGTTCAGGTTTTCTCTGTAATCAATGAATATAGATGGGTGTTTCCAGGAGGTAGCTCATGTAATTATATGGAAAGTAAAATTATCAAGAATTTCCTGTGTCAAATGAGCTTGATATAAACTTGGAACTTAAAATTTATCTTTAAAATGACTGAAGCTGTATCAGATAAAACCTATTCCCGCTGTTTTCTATGTTCTATGACTCTATGTATAATGGAAGAATTTCATTTTATTCTCACACCACATTCTCTGTTCTAATACTATTGCTCTCCAAAGATTTCCAGAAGAAAAAAAAGAAATAGGATTTATGGTTATTTTTTGTCAAGAATTTTTTTTTCCTGACACTTTTCATGGTGAATTTTCCTTATTCCTGGTACTTAGAGGTTGGTTTCAGAAATTCTGACAGAGTTTAAGGAAGCAGGTATTATCAGCAAGAGAGTATACACAGAACAGAATTATATTATATGCATGTATAACAGAAATGTACTTCTGAAAATAAGTACAAAGAGTTTCATAACAAAATAAAACAAAAACCCAAGGAGGAAAAAACCTGGGAACTTCAATCAAATGCTTTTATATATATATATATAATGAATGCTGTTGGTTTAATAAAACTTCAACTATCAGATTTATAATAGTTGTAAATGCCAATAAATTGTATTTTGGTATGCTTGTAAATACAGTTTTCTCTCTCACTCACTTCCCCCTCTTTCTTCTCCTCACCCTCAGAGGGATAGGAAAGAGAATCGAAAGAATGCAACTCCCACAGGTTGACATAAGAACAGTTTAGCAACTAAGGTATAAGACAAATCACAAATCACTACTGCTACCACCAATAATAACTATGACAAGAGAAATACAAGGAAAGAGAATAAAACTGCTCACCACCCGATACCAAGCCTCACCACGCAGTGTACCCCCACCCTTCTGGGTCTCTGCCCTCCATTTTTACATCCTGGGCATGATGTGCTGTGGTCTTTTGGTCAGTTTGGGTCAGACGTGCTGTCTCTTCCCCCACCTTCCCTCCTCCCTGACAGAGCATGAAACTCAGAAAGTCCTTGGCCAGCCTAAACATTACGAAGCAGTAACTGAAAACACTGGTGTTATCAGCGCAGTTCCCAGGCCCAAAATCAAAAACACAGCACTGCACCAGCTACCAAGAAGGAAAAAAATGATTGCTACTGCTGAACCCAAGACAACATCACACTTTTCAGGGGTTCAGGATAAGCACAATTCACTTCCATAAGAACAGGATCTTGAAGTTTTCAGCCATTTATGTTTAGAAGCATATAAAGGATTTATGTGTTGTAAGACATCTTTGTAGAAAAGTTTTGGCCTCTATTTTTCTCTCTAACATGAAAACACACATGAAATTTGGGAATCTAAAAAATAAAAGGAGACCTGCATTAAGATTTTCATGCATATACTGAAGCAAGTCAGTTTGCTAGAACAAACTATTAGCGCAAACAATAACACCCAAAGACTTCAGTGGTGATGAGAGGAACAAAGCTATATTCCAGAAACTATATAAACACAGAACAATGAGAATGATGGAGAAAAGATGAAGATAAATACCAGCGTTCCTCACCTATTCACTAAACACCCTTTTGCTGAGTTTGGTAAATGGATCTCTCAGGAACGACCATGTTGACAAGCAGCAAAGCCAAGTGAGAATGGAAGAAAATGTTCATTGATAGATCAGCAAGACAAAGAGCTGGAAGGAAAATATTCGGTCTTACATAACACCTTTCCAGGTCAGACTTACTGAAGTTAAAATGCTTAGGTACAAAGTTCAATATTTTTTCTATAGTACATAAAACCAGCCAAAGTCACAGGCATAAGGGAATATGACCATATGAAAAAGTACTGTAATCACAAATCATAGAATCCTAGAAACATAAAATGGTTTAGGTTGGAAAGGACCTTAAGATCATCTAGTTCCAATCCCCCTGCCATTGGCAGGAACACCTCACACTAAGCCATGTCACCCAAGGCTCTGTCCAGCCTGGCTGCTGTCAGGAATGGAGCATTTACCACTTCTCTGGGCAACCTGTTCCAGTGCCTCACCACCCTCACAGTAAAGAACTACTTCCTCACATCTAACCTGCACTTCCCCCGTTTAAGTTTAAACCCCTTATCCCTTGTTCTATCTCTACAGTTCCTAATGATTAGTCCCCCTCCAGCATCCTTCTAAGCCCCTTTCAGATACTGGCATCAAGGAAGTTTAGCAAGATTTTGATCATAGAATCTCAAGATTTGTGACTGAAAGCTAAGTAAAATACCCACAAAATCCCCAAACCAAGCAACAGCATCCCTGCTGCTTTTCCTTTGTCTTTAATGATCAGACACAAGCAGAACAAATTACAAGATACTGATGTGGATGGTATGAAGCTTTATTTCTCTCTGCTGATTGTCAGCAAAGTAATAAGAATTTCCACTAAGCAAGGATGCAATATGCAGTCATTTCAGGTACAGCCATTTGAGGTAATCTGAGACTTCCAGGCTATTGTAAAAGTAAATTGGAAAGAAGCAGTGGAAGAAGTTACTAAGGTACTTAAAAAGTGCTGTTTCATCATGATATTTTTTGTTTGTTTTTGTTAGTAAAAGTTGAGAATTTATGAGTTACTAACAAATATTATAGCACAACTGGTCAGCTAAGCACTCCAAGATCACACTTTTTAGTGGCATCATTCCTACTTTCAATACGGCTTCAGATTTTATAATAGAAAAGTGCAAGCCTTCATAGACAGACATAACTGCAGCTTATTTCTTCCTCAAATTTGTTTAATCATGTACTGTTATCACAGCTCATCCTGAATAATTTTCTAACAGAAGGAAGAACACTGAGGTGATATGAAAATTATAGTTGTCATCATTACAATTCTTTAACTATATTTTCAAATAGATTTAAGCACAGTTTAGTAGGAAATTCATATCGTTTTGATAAGGCTATGTTGGACAAAGCCTTGGGTGACATGATTTAATGTCAGGTGTCCCTGCCCATGGCAGGGATGTTGGAACTAGATGATCTTAAGGTCCTTTCCAACCCTAACTATTCTGTGTTTCTATGATTCTAGAGTTGTTCATATGATAGCAATCAATGAAATGGTTGCCACTATTTCATGGCTGTTATTGAGCTGAACTAGTACAAGTGACAATGATTCACTGGCAGAATTAAGGAAACCTTTGAGAAGCAGCATAGTGTCCTCCCAAGTTGGAATATCAGATGCTACAACTTACACGGTCGATCTCTACACACAAGGTCTTGTAGAATCAAAAGCAAAACACTGTCCCTCTCAAATCTATCATCACAATTGTTCTCCACTTTCTGTACATATACTTTTGGTTTTTAAAGACAAAAAGTTTAATACTAAAGAAGGACAAAATAATAACTTAAACCATTATCAGCAGCAGAGCTTGGGTTTAGGAACTTCCCGCTAATCATATGAAGAAATTAGTCTTATCTGAATTTGTAAATAGTAATGAAATATGTGACTGATATAAACGTAATTTAAGCACCAAAATTCAAATGCTTTTTAAGATGATATTAATGGCAGCTGAGGAGTGTAAGGCTCAATGTATCACCTTCTGAGCTTTTAATCATTTCAATTACATTGAGTTAAGGAGTTGATTTTGCTGCTGCTGATAGCTCAGTAAAGTAACACTCTTTCACTACTGGCTACCTTCAACAAGGGAAAACTAGCAAAAATGGTTTATATGAGATATTAAAATTATTAAAGTTAAAATAAAATTTGCTCGTGATTCTTCCTTTAGCTTAAGGAAAAAAAAAAAAGGATAAAGTGTTCCTTTCCTCAAAAATATCAGAAAGAGAAAAAAAAGCATTGAAATAAATCTGGAAAGGAGTTCTGGATAAAAATCAAACTGTAACATGTCAGCTGAAAGATCAGTAGCAGGAGAAAGAAGAGATGTTCTTTTATTAAGAAACTGAGGTAAAAAATAACAAATGCAGCTACAGGCACATAAGATATAGTCTACTGCGTTAGAAATGTATCTGGTAAATCATTCAAATCAAATTGGCTGAGAGAGCTAGATCATTTTCAGACAAAAAGAAAATTAGAATTCTGCATTTTTTTAGCTGATGACACTGGTATTATTAATTACACTTTGCACAGATTAAAAAAAAAGCAAGCAAACTTTTTTTCTGCGGAAAAGGGAGCTTAAATGCTGCAATTGGAACAGCCTTTCAGTTTCTTAATTTGCACAGAAACTGTCCTATGAAATATACCTAAACATTTTTCTTAGCTTAAAAGATAGCATGGAATGAGTGCATGCACCAGCAAACGGAAGTCTTTGCTAAGGTGAGTTTTGCTCAAAAATCTCATATGGCATCTCTCCTAAGGTTCAGTTTTTAAATTTCTTTTAAAGTGCTATCGGAACTCGTGTAATGAAAAATAGAATATTTGTGTTGCTTTGCTTCTTTTACAGTGAAGTCACAAAGGGCTCTAACAGCTCTGTCTGATTGAACCTGAATAGTTTAACCAGTCCAATCGTTAAATATATTACTTTGTAAAAATTCACTAGGTACATGTTCATAAATGTGAAAGTGTGTGTAGTATCTGAAGTTGGAACTTTGCTCAAACCAGGCCATAAGATTTTAGTCAATTCAACACATTGTCATGGTCTGGCAAACCATTTACCAATCTGACTCCATTAGAGATATAGCAATAATATTAACTCAAAAAGCTCAAAGTGAATTTCATATAATTTGCACTTTATCTTTTCAATTAACATTTTTAATTTTCTGTGAATGCAAAATTTTACATAGATTGCAGCATACATAAGTGCTAAAGCACTTCATTGCTGGAGGCCCTATATGTGGCTGTATGTGGTTGTACAGAAAAGGCATTCTTTAAGAGTTGCATTTTTCATCTTTTGGTGATGTAAGAGATCTGTGAAGTTGTTTTAAATGGGGACTTAGGAGTCTAAATATCCCTTAGTTCTGCCCTGTTTCCAGCGTTACCTAAGTCTTCAGGTAACTGTCTACTATCTTGAAACATTCTTGCTTAAATATTTATGCT
Organism: Forpus xanthops; assembly: GCA_032466535.1. NCBI lineage: Eukaryota > Metazoa > Chordata > Aves > Psittaciformes > Psittacidae > Forpus > Forpus xanthops. The sequence continues at coordinate 17,986 of JASSUY010022912.1, forward strand.
CAGAAGTATTTTGGTCTAAAAACATATTAACTTCTTTCTCACATAACGTCTATTATATTCCAGAAACTGTGAAGAACCACTTATCCTTGCCACAATATGTTTTTTTTTTTTTTTTTTTTTTCAGACTACATTTTGTTTGTAGTGATGTTGATCTTTCATACAGAGGAGATTAAAACGTTGTCGAAGGACTGAGATGAATTTGTTTTTCAAACATGCATCTTCAACTTCTCAGGAAAATAATATTTCATTTTAAAAGAATCATTCTAGGTATATATATGCACTGATTATGCCCAGCTCTTTTGCAATCAAGAACACAGGAGTAACTACAACCAGAAATAAATTGTGTAAGAGGAACCTTTCTATTTCAATGCAGTGACTTTTTAAAGATTTAATACTTATACAATAAAAGAAAGTTTAGTGCATCATTATAAATGATTCACAAAATTCCCTCAGTTGCCCTGCCTTGGCAGGGGTATTGGGCTACTTGAACTCCAGAGGTCCCTTATAAACCTAATGGTTCTGATTCTGGCTCAGGCACTTACATGAAAGGGTTCTCTGTTGGGAGCTGTGTTGCTCATAATGGTCTAACACATCACAAATACTCAAAATGCTTTTATTTGGCATTTCCTTTCCCAGAAGAAAACTTAGACCTTTCCTGTAAGAGCTTCTCTGTAAGTTTTCCAGGTCTAAATTAAAATTTATGGTTAAATTAAATGGAATTTCTGAGACTAATTGTGTAAGACAAAGTCTATCTACGTAAGTGTCCCATGCATTCCATAACATAGATAGAGCAGCCTGTGCATGAAAATATAGAGATACGTGATGCAGTTCTGGCATCTGAGACACAGCAAAGGATAGGTCACTGAGTCTGTCATGAGGGGCAGCAGTGGGCAAAGCATGACAAGTGGTGCAGCCTGGACAAGCGGTGAGTGTGAGTGAGGCTGAGTAGAACAAGGGCTGGGGCAAGATCACTGGCACCTCGAGGAGTTCGTATCATGGAGTGAGGGTCCAGTCACCCAGGGCATCACCTTGGACAGGACATGGTGCCACTCAGTTCCTTTGCACCAACTTCAAGCCTTTACCCTAAAAGGTGGAGGAGAGGGAGAAAGAAGAATAGAAGAAGAATAGGGTAGAAGAAGACAATGATTACTTTGGTGATGCATGTGATTTGGGCCAATTCTGGGCTGATGGCATCCAGCAGCCTGTCCCATACAGGGCTGAGATGTGCAAGCTGTGAACAATGTGGAGGATGAGCTCCTTTGTGCCTCCCAAAAAATTTTGCAAGTGTACCTTCAAGCCACAGCTGCAGCCAGCCATTAGGATGAGCTGTGCCTATGAAGGCTAGAGTGTCTGGGAGGACAATGTCATCCACTGCCTGCTCAGACCCTGAAGCCTCCCCTTGGGCATGACTCCTATGTGGTACTGGACACTGCAGAGGAGATTCTGACCAGTGTCTCCTGCCTCCATGTGCAGCTAAAATGCATGTACACAAGGAAGCAGAGGGTGAGAGACATGCTGAGCCTCCTCCACCACAGGGATGCCCTGGAAAGTCAGCACCCCAGCCTTCTTGACACCCTTTGCACCAACTTTTACTTAGACATTCAAAAAACTGCCTGCTGGTTCCAGATGTTTGTAAAAAAAAAACACCTGGAAATTTATGTTTCTGTCATAGTGCTGCTAGCTAAGAGTGCTCTTGCAAGCTCCAGCTAGCAAACACCTCCCAGCAAACCCTGTCCATTGAGATGATTTTGGGGTCCAGCTAAGCAACACCAACTTATTCCAGATCCTTGAGTAGGAAGGCCAGCCTGCCCACCAGCATGGCATGGCAGGAGAGCTGTGATTTGGCTGAGATGCAACACTAGACAAGGCCAGCACAGCATCCTCCACCCCAGAAGAGAGAAATTTCTCTAACAGAAAGAAAGAGATGAATAGGTAAAAAGCAAACCTTGTGTTTAGGAGCTGAAATTAAAAAAAAAAAAAAGAATCATAAATTTAAAAAGGGAGAACATCTGTTTCTGTTATTCCATTTCTAAAATGTAGTCTTGTGTCCTTTTTTAGTGCTGGCCTTAGAATTTGTCCTTGTAGTATACTAATTTGCCATTGTAGGTGTTTCATCAGGTTTCTTTTTTTTCTCCAGTCCTCAAGATTAAACAGCATAGCAAGGAAAAGCAACCTTCTCATCCTGTTGCTCTGAATAATAGGACTTGGAACATTGCACATTTTCTCCTGGTTTTGTACTCCAGGCAAAAAGTTTTACAGTAACTTTTTCCCTTTAGTAATCATAGAAACATAGAATAGTTAGGGTTGGAAAGGACCTTAAAATCATCTAGTTCCAACCCCCCTGCCATGGGCAGGGACACCTTCCACTAAACCATGCCACCCAAGGCTCTGTCCAACCCAGCCTTGAGCACTGCCAGCAATGGAGCTTTCACAACTTCCCTGGGCAACCTAGTAGTAAGTCTTGATTCTTGCTCCATCACGCTTTTTCTTTAACTTTATGCTGCTCATTTTCAGCTCAATCTTTATTTTGCTTCCCTCTATACTGCTAAAGCTCTGTTTGAAACAGCTGAAACTAAGCCCTCACTTATACCAAAAGTTCCATGAACTATGAAGCGCCTATCAAGACAATTTCACGTTGTGATTTTTTTCTTTTTCTTATTTTTTTCCTCTGGTTTTCTAAAAATAGCAGCCAAGATAAGAAGACACAGATCTGATTTCCTTTGTGTCATTGCAGAGCCAGAGGGAAATACCTCTCTTTCTGACAGACAAGAAGGATGAGACACAAACAAACCAGCCTTGTGCAGCTAGGCCCAGTTGACCAGCTCAATTATTCTGAATAATGTGGATGACTAGCATGCTTCAGTAATTTATAATACTCCACCCCTGCTTTAAAAATTACCCATGTACAATGTCAGAGCTTGCTGTATGGTAACTATCATATTTCAATACAACTTTCCACTGTCAAAGCTCTCTGTTGGAGAGTGGGCAGAATCCAATAATGGAATACAAACACAGAACAGTTAATACAGTTGTGAAAGCAGCCATGAATTTAAAATGTATGTCCTAAATTTTATTTGTTCTTCATCCCCCCCCCCCCCCTTGTATTTTTTCATCACAGCCGGTGTGGTAGAGCATAGAGATTTATAAACATATAAAAAAGGTGTCCATTGAAAACCACACCAAATAAACATATCTTGGACAGATTCTAATGAGAAGATATTTGTCAAAAATGTTTTGACTATCTCTGGTCACTCAAAATAATCTGAGTACACTCAGAATAACCCCATTACTTCCCCATGATGAAATCAGAATCCTGAGTTTTTATCATATATTTTGAGATAAATAAGCAAGAATAATTTCAGTACAGTGCGTTAGGATATCTCATATTTGTTAGATTTTAGATAAAAATTTCGAAACCACTTCGTTTAAGAATGCTACTAAGTCTAGAATTATTATTCAACCAATAAGTATACAATATGGAAACTGAAGAAGAGCAAGGGCAAGCCATAAAATTGTTGATGTTTCTTGAAGAAGAAACTCAGAAGTATGTACTACAGTTTTCTTGTTTCCTTGTGCTACTGCTCATTTTATAAAACCAGCATAAATTTCTCAGCATTCAAATAATGCTCAAAATATTCCGCATCACTCAAGTAAGATTTAAAATGTAATATAAAAATAGAAAACTTTGACTCATCCTTAATATGAAGACATAATTGCTCCCATTTTATCACAGAGGGTATTATTTTATCCTCAGTAATTTGTCCTTTTGTCCCTTCATAATTATTGCTACCAACATAGCATTTTGAAAGCTGTTTAACCCATGAAAAAACAATTTAAGATTTTGAAGTGGCACCACAATAAGTCTGAATTTATTGCTACAAGCGATTTTCATGGCAACAATTCTCGGCTTAACTTATCAGGTTAAGTCTTGGAGAAAATGCTAGGAAAATCATCAGAATGTGAGGAAAAATATCCCAACATTTTAAATGCTAAAAATATCAGTGTTTAAAAAAAAAAAAAAAAATCTACTTTGGATTGTATTACGGTATTGATCAATGTTTTATCACAGTTGCTTTAAGACTAGAATCAAAGGGGAGTCAGTTTATAGCATCAGAAGAGCTGAAATTAAAGTTTACTGCTCAAAGTGGTATTATTCTGCAATAAGTCTCCTAATATATTTAGTGGGATATTATTGTATACTCATTATAAGTCAATTGATTATTAATTGTCCATACGTCCAGAAGAAGTGAATTTCTTGGGTTTTGTTGTGTGGTTTTTATTGTTTTTTTTTTTTTTTAAGACAAAGTAGCAATGTAGTTGGTTTGGAGGTTTTTCTATCATCAGTCATTAAAGTAAAAAGCAGGCAAGTAGCTTATATGCCAAGGCAGGTACATTTTTACAGCTGTGCTGCAAGGTTGCTAAAGTAATGCTCTTAATGAGACACAGGAATTGTTTTAGTTTCTGATCAAAGCTCTTGGGACCAATTATCCAGCTAGAATAAATCATGAAAGAAAAGACTTTTGCTGTACCTTCTTCCCTAGAGGTAGAAAACAATTTTATTTCACATATTTTGAAGCAAAGGTAATGACTGACGGCACACAGCTTGAGTACCATTAGGGTAGGGACTCTATCTTGTTTTTGTCCCACTGTATATAGAATTTTTGAGGCACCATTCCTGGTCAGAGTTAATAATACAGTAATGCATTAATAATATATATGCAGTAAATAATATGGTAAATGGTTTAATAATACACTAAATGCTTTCAATCTTTACTAAACTAATACTCATCTGTTTGAGAGAAATGCAGTGAAAGCTAAATTCATGAGGGCTTAATTGAATTGGAGTTAAGGAAAAAGAAATTATGAGCAGACTCAAGGAGTGACAAAGGAAAAAAAGTTCGAACATTCAGAAAAGCAGAATAATTGTATTTTGCTTTTCAGGGAGTGATGCTTGTGCTCAGAGACAGAGGAAAGGACTGTATTGCCAAGGAGATAAAAGAATTCTCTCCAATTTAAAATAGAGTTTTGGGTTTAGATGCAATTTCACATGGATCTCTCAACTGGTTCTGTACCTATTCTGAAAGAAAAAATTGCTAGCCAGAATACTAATTTTATCAAAAGTCCTTCAAGTAGGCTTTTCAACCAAAATTTAATTTACAAATTGTCTGCTGCTGCTTAGATGTCATCATTTTTTTAAGGAAGATAAAATTTTCATTGCTAATTTTATACAGCTTTTCAGTTCACACTTTATTTTAGATTAGATGTGATAGCACAAAGCAATAAACAGAAATTAGGATACAATATTTTTCATTTAATAAAATAAAAAACTGATCTCTGAAAAATGAAGATTTCTACAAATGTTGAACTTGTGAAATGCTTTGAAGACTAACATTTCTAATATCTATAGATACACCCTGATGAACAGATGGAAAAACGATCAGTTTCCTGCAGTGTTGCCATTTCTTCAGTTACCATAATAATCTGATTTACTAATTCTGACTCAAAGTCTTAAGTCAAAAAGAAGACTGCTGTATTTTGCTATATGAGGTTATACTCTGAACAATAAACCCACATACTACCCTATGCATGTGATGCACTATGATGTATATCCGTTAAATATGCAGTAACTTTGATAGACAAGCTAAGTAGAATTTAAATTTGAGATCCATTAGATAAACTAGGCCTAAACTTTATTTAGAAATAGTTACCCTTGGGCAGATAAATAGTATTAGAAATGTGTATGATTGATTGAAAAATTAATGACTTTTCTGAGCCTTTTAACTCATTTGTATATGGAGACCTAACAGTTTCCTAATATTGTGGTAATGCACTTGACCCCCTTAACCAAACTATAAATAGGTTGGTACAGCCTCCAAAGTAGGCAAAGGCCAAAACCGTAGCTGAACCAAGAACTCCTTCAGGAAACCCAAAAAAGAGCGAAATGAGCAACTGAGCATCTGTGTACATGAGCTTGGAATATCAATTACGCAATTAACACAGAGATAGTAGGTGGGTTTTCCTATACTTTTATTAAGGAACAAATAAAGTTGTGGATAAAAGGACCCTCATATATACCTTTCCCTACTGTATGCAATTTGACTATGAGCCATTTATTTTATCCCATAAATATGGTAGCCTAAATGAGCCTTCTTTGAGCTCTCCCTGCTAAGTAGCATGGCTGTATGCTGGTGATCTCCCCTTGAGCTAGAACACCTCCCAAGGCTATTTCTTGAGGAAGACCTTTCTATTAGCAACAGACCTTTGGATGAGTCTAATTTTAGTTCTCTCTGAAACTGCAGCTGGACTGCATGCTAGTAAGTCTCCCCTGGAGCTGGGATGCCTTTCAAGGTTTGAGATTCCTTACCTGAGGCTGAGAGTTCTTTCCATATGCAAGGTGGAAAGACCTCTTATTTGCAATAGATCCTTGGTTAAGTTGTTGATAGCATGCTAAATTAATACCAGTAAAATCCATGTAGTCAATTCCTTTACACATAATTGTTCACATCTGAGACTAACACAGGACCTAGCAGCACCTGAGCTCCATCAGGTGTTTAGAAAGCAAGAGGGTCCACTCTGAACCTTGTGACTCAACAGGAGGATCTCCTTTATGCTTTTGCATCTTCAATCCCTGTGTAAATCTTTCTAAATTGATTCTAACTTAATCTCCATTTGTATGCTTCGCACATTTAGTAAATAATAGAGTGAATCTTGCCATTGAACTTTGTTAGCTGCACTTTTATGAATTCATATTAAAACCCTTTTCGTTAATACCTCTGATAGTGTTTCTTTAAGAAATCTAAATCACTCATCTGCGAGAAATTGCCATAGTGAACAGGATCCTAAATCAGGATTTCTGACAAATATTCAGACAAATGTAAAACTGTATGATATGGGATGTGAAAGTCCCCAGAACTAGGAAGACAATAATTTGTCCTTCATTTGAGATTCCTGGTCCAATTGGACTGTCCTTTCCACTTCAGAATTCTGAGTGTAATTTTTAAGACTGTTAATGGATGAATTCCACAAACTAAACAGGGATCTGATTATGATTTGCCTAAAGAACTTCTATAAAACTGAAAGGTATTTGAAGTAGCTGGAATTTCTGCTTTAATTTGCTCAGCAGTTAAGGAAAAAAGATAAAAAATTATCACATAAATAATTCCTTTTTTTTTTTTTTTTCAGCTATTCAAAATTACCATGAAACTGAAAACAAAATATCTTTGAGAATTAGCTTTTACAAATACCTAATTCTACCTTTACGAAATACCAATGTGATGTAAATTCATTTAACAAAAGTCAGACAAGAGATAGTTTCAGAAGCTGAACTTTCTTCAAATAATTTGTAATACAATGAGCCTTTGATCTAACACCTTAAGCATTATTGTGGTTTAAGTCCAGCTATAAATCAGCCATGCAGTTCGCTTGCTCACTCCCCCTGCTTCCTCCCCTCCCCCCAACCCACCCACCCCTCCCAGAGGGATAGGGAGGAGAACTGAAGGAATGTAATGCCCATGGGTTGAGATAAGAACAGGTCAGTAACTAAGGTATAGCACAAGCCACTGCTGCTACCACCAATAATAATATTGACAAGGGAAACAACAAGGGAAGGTAATACAACCACTCATCACCCATCGACCGATATCCAGCCCAACTGAGCAGTGAACTTACACTTCCGGGTCCCTGCCCCCCAGTTTTTTGCATCCTGGGCATGATGTGCTGTGGTATGGAATACCTCTTTGTCTAGTTTGGGTCAGGTGTCCTGTCTCAGTTTCCTCCCAGCTTCCCCTCCTTCCCGGCAGAGCATGAGGCTCAGAAAGTCCTTGGTCAGACTAAGCATTACTAGGCAGTAGCCGAAAGCATTGGTGTTATCAGCGCTGTTCCCAGGCTGAAAGTCAAGACCACAACACTGCACCAGCGAGTAAGAAGGAGAAAAATGACTGCTACTGCTGAACCCAGGACCAGCATTAAGGTCAAAGTACAGAAGTTCTGAGAAAAGTATCCACAGAGTAAGAATTCTTTGGCAAAGTTAGTTGAGGATACAATGTGTTCTGGAAGTGTAAGTGTAACAGTTCAGAGTTTGGGTTTTTCAGACGCTATTCAAGATCTGTGTAGTATGGCTGTGCCCCAAAAGCATAGTTTACTTAAAACTTTTAAAGGGTTTAATTATCTATTTTGAAATTTTCATTTCTAAACATATTGTTACAGACATTTCAATTTTAATAATTGTTGTAGAATACAGTTTCTCATCCTTCCACAGAAGGAAGAGGATGTTTCTACAGAAGAAAGATAAATCGGAGACATGTCAAAGAATATAAATAAGTGAAAACAAAAAAGTTCATATTTTGATGACATGATTAAACTCTTAAAAAAATCCAAACAAACCTTCTACTCATTTTACCCTGTGACAGTCCTTTGCTGCCTGTCCTAGATCTACTACCGTTTCTTCCTTCTGTATATCCTGTTTTTGAGGCTGCAATTTGGAACTTATCATCTCCCTTTCTCCCTTCTGTGTTGTTGCATGTGGCAGTGTCCCCAGAGAGCCATACCTTGTTATTCAGAATTAACACAACCTATGTCTAAGTAGAATAATTTTGAGCTTTCCAGGGCTGCACAGTCAGGGGAACTTCGTGTTGTTAATGATCTAATCTTCTTGTTTATGTATTTCCATTAAATCCTACCAAAAAAAAAAAAAAAAAAAAAAAAAAGAAAAAGAAGAAAGAAAGAAATATTCATTTTACAAATCATATAAATCCATTTTATAGCAAATTTCTTGGAAAAAAAAAAAAAAAAAACAAAAAAAAAACCAAAAAAAACACACCCCCCAAATAAATCCAAAACTCCAAATATGCTGCCATCTTTTCCCATAAGTAATTTGTGTCAATGAAAATTATCCCTTATCATGGATAATGTTAATTATTATAAGAATAATTATTGGTTTGTGTCAGGGTGCAGAGTGAAAAAAAAAAAAATATCTAGTTAAGTGGAAACTTAGTTGTTCCTAGGAAGGACATGGCATCCACTGGATTGAAGACCTTGGGAGAAAGGCTAAACAGAAAGTAACAGCTTGAAGAACTGAATTACCAAGGACACACTTAAACTGCAGATGCATCTGTTGTAGATAGTTACTTTGGTATGATAATTTGTGCTTTAATCTTTTACTAAATATGCCTAGAAGTGATGCAGTGGTTAACTAGTTCAAAATACATAAATTAATCTGCGTAGGTGTGAAAACAGGAATTCAGTCTTTGCAGTTGTTTGAACAACCTGCCATTACTACTTTCTGCAGCACCTCCAGGTACTTCCATTTCTGGATGTACATGAATGAGGGATGAACACTAAGTATGCAATGTAAAAATTACCATTCAGGTAAAAAAGCCATTCCAGTCCATTTGTTTTTTTCTGTTGTTGTTGTTGCTCTTTTAATTATCTCTGTAATATATACCTATATGTATGACAGCATTTATGTACATGAATGTCTTCCTTTCCAAAATAAATGAAAAAATAATAGTTGATGATGCAATAGAAAATTCTCAAATATCAATTAATTATTACTATATATGAAAGAAGTGCTTACCAATGAATATTTTATGATCTTGCGCATGAATTCCCTTATTCAGAAATGCTGAAGTTATATTCCAGATAAAATATAACTCTTCCTATTTCACACCCTAATGAAGGACAGATTTGAATTCACCTTGCAAAATCCATTAACATTCTGACTTGGAGGTACAGGTCAAATGTAAATTACCTGACAATTATGAGTGAGTGTCCAGAAAATGCCAGCTTTAAGTGCTTGGAGACTACTTTTGTTGGCCTCATTAGCAATATTTTGAATGAATGCATAAATTTGAAATAAAAAAAAGGAAAAGCTTTTTGTTTAAGTTTGCAATTAGTAAGTAGTGTTGGTAATATCTTGGTCAAAAATATTGAAGAAGAAATATTCTGAGAAATAAATAAAATAATATGAGGAAATAGAAAATATAAATACTAAATACTTTATACACAGTTTTCAGTGATGAAACATATATAACTCCTAACGTTATGCAGTGGTCTTAAGTGGGACTATAAAAGGGTAAGTCTCTTTCCAAAATTAGTAACAGAAGAGTTATGTAGATACAGGCTTATTTTTTCTATGTAAAATGTGAGACATCTGCTTTCTGCTTTCCCATCATTAGCACTTACTTCCAGGTGTAGAGTTCCTTGCCTTGCCTTGTTTTATCTTCCCTTTCCCATGCCTTCTCTCTTACTTTGCCACTTGCTATGGCTCTTGCCATACCTCTTGCCTTGCCTTTTACCATTTCCCCTGAAATCCTACTGATTGTATTGTATTTTTCTGCTACTGAATTATCAAAAAGTCAATTATGATATAGTTTCTCCAATAAATAATGTGAACACACTTATCTTTGTAAGCCAAAATAGGTCTGGGGCAGAGATCTTTGGAAAACAATGTCAAACAGGACCCTGTTGAGTTGTTTTTTTTTTTTTAAAAAAAAATGCTTATTTTTTACGGTTATCAAAACTAATATAAAATTAAGACTCCTGTCATTGTGATTGACAGGTTTTGCTCTTTTGATTATCCTTATCTCATACACCTAGGGACCAGGTTAGGAAAGCTAAGGCTCAGTTAGAATTAAACTTGGCTAGGAATGTCAAGGATAAGAGGAAAGGATTCTATAGGAACATTGCAAATAAAAGGCTAGGGAAAACATGGGCCCTCTTCAGAAGCTATCGGGAGAACTAACTACTCTGGACTTGGAGAAAGCTGAGGTTCTTAACGATTTCTTTGCCTCAGTCTTCACTGGAAAATGTTCTGACCATACCACCCAAGTCTTGGATGGCAAATGCAGAGATAGTGAGAATAAAGATGCTGGGACCACTGTAGGAGAGGATCTGGTTCAAGACCATCATAGGAAATTGAATGTATACAAGTCCATGGGACATGATGAAATAAATTTTCTGGTCCAGAAGGAGATGACAGATGAGGTTGCTAAGCCACTGTCCATCACATTTGAAAAATCTTGGCAGTCAGGTGAAGTTCCTGATGACAGGCAAAAGGGAAATATAACCCCCATTTTCAAGAAGGGAAAAACAGATGAGCTGGGGAACTACAGACCGGACAGCCTCACCTCTGTGCTTGGCAAAATCTTGGATTCGATTGTCCTGGAAGGCATGCTGAGGCACATAAAAAACAACAAGGTGGTTGGTGACAGCCAGCATGGCTTCACTAGGGGGAAATCCTGCCTGACTAATCTGGTGGCCTTCTGTGATGGGGCTACGGAACTGATGGACAGGGGTAGAACAGTTGATGTCATCTATCTGGACTTGTGCAAAGCATTTGACACTGTCTCACATGACATCCTTGTCTCTAAGTTGGAG